>JAECUM010028705.1:0-38926 GCA_016617855.1 Megalonaias nervosa | reverse complement strand
CGAAAATCCTGACCCCGCCCCCCGCACAAAGTCCTGACCCCACCTGCAAAACATCCTGCGGGCGCCCATGCATGTGCATGATATTTTAATTATTTCTACATTTATTTGTTATTGTCTTCGTTAACAATTTGTTGTCGCTAAGGCCTATAGCAGTATATTATATTTCTTCTTGACGTTTTAAATAAAAAAATTTTTTTGAAATCAGGTAGAGGTACTGATTCTTTATTTCTAAAATGAAGTGAAAATAACTGCTGATCCATTATTTTCTTTATTCTTCATGTCTTACCATAATGTTTTTCTCAAATATTTTGGTAAAGTTTACAAACAAAAAATACATGATACTCGTAAAAACTAACAGTAAATTAGTTTTGGAGCTGAAGCTATAAAAATGTTCTAGAGCAATGTTATCTACCAGACTTTATATTAGGTTTATAACTAAATATTGAAAATGTTACTGGAATGTAGAACGGTAATCTCATGGAAATATATTTCTCAAAATTCAGTAATGACTTGTACTCTTAATAACACATTGATGTTGTGGCAAGCAATAAATGAATGTACGAGAAGATTGAAAAATGTGATAATTACAGAATATATGAATTTATGCACAAATGAAAAAAAAAAAAAAACAGGATAGTAAAAGACCATAAAGTTTCGAAAACCGGAAAATATAGGTTACTGCGTAACCACGCATTAATGACCAACCCGATTCAGATACCCAGTAGTACGTACCAAAATTAAGTTTTTGTACGCATAACTATCTCATATGACTCAGAGAATGAATCTAGGAACCAAATATCACAAAAGCATTAGTTTACTCCCTAGATTAAAACAATTTCGCAGTTCAATCTACACTCATCCGTTGCTTGTAACAGTGTATCCGCTAGTTGTAAACGTGTTCTGCACCCCGAGGTTGAGGCTTGCCATTTAAACTTTTGAATAGTACAATTTAAAGATTTTGATAATACACCGGAATATGTCATTCTCCGAATTGGTCCAATTTAATGATATCAAGGTTTCACCACACAAAAAGCCCAAAAGAAAATGTAAATTAAAGCAATCTTCAAAATTTTAGAACGAGGGTATACGCTAATAACTTACTGATATATGTTCACTTCTGAAGTTAACATCCGTCATTTCAGCAAAATTATATGACCAAGAATCACCAATTTCTCAAAAATATCGACATTCTATATTTCAAAAAAATTCGCCAATTGTAATAATACAAAAAAAAAAAAAAAATATAAATGAAATACTCGAATATTAGTTAGAAAGACCATTAATTTACATGGCACGACAAACTCTACTCAACTCCGCCAACCCATAATGTATGTTTGTGGCCTAAAAATTTAAGATCTGCCCTGAGAGAAACGTGTTTCATTAATTTTAATGTCACATATCATTTTTTAAATCATTATTATTGTTACGAATCTAGGCTCTTACAAAAAGTAACAGAAAAGAGTGAAGACAACAAGCTTTGACAAATTTAACAAACAATTTATTACTCTAGTATACCAAGTGAAATATGACAAAAACGAACATACAGTTTTACCAATCAAATCCAGAAATAATCCAAGAATTAAAAAAAAGAAGTCCTAGTATTAAAAAGTCCTGAATGAATCTGAGTTCGGGTCCTGATGAAATCCAAAATGGAAGGAGATGGCGTCTGTTGTAGTCTGCGAAGTACTGTTGTGCCAACAGTTCCTTGCTGAATCACAGAAAATAGTATTCCAGTTTTGAATTCCGAATAAATTTCAGTGAATGTCTTTGTCCAAGAATTTTGTAGATGCACTTATGTATTTCCTGGGAAAAGAATCACTTGAATTCCATTAAACAAAATTCAACTCAAACTGGTCACAACATAATGTAACTTGACATCTCAAGTGTTTTAAGCCCGACTCAACAATCTCTATCAAGACAACAGTTATACACTAATTTAAGATGCAAAACAGATTCCCGGATGTGGGTCAACCTTCTAGAAAATTAGAACTTTGTAACAATAAACACATGTTTCATATCAGGTACTCTATGTATAGCTTTGACTTAACTTAATGGTTCTTACTCTGACAAAGAATAAAACATTTTTTTAAAAAGAGTTGCTTACCAAAACTGTCACTGGTTCTAAATCAATGTCAGAAACTAGATACAGTGTTTCTATTATTAGGTGTTTATCAATGAAATAAAAAATGTCAGGTCAAACAGAACTGAACTCAATTTCTGGACAATGTCAAATCCAGTAAACAAAGTTACGTTATAATAGCATGAAATGGAATAAACAATTTTAAAACTAACAAACAAATAATTAAATTATTTATACATAACTATTATTCATAATTTGTTTAAGTTCATAAGAAAGTGGATGCACAATAGCAAGCCCCTCAATGAGTGAATCAAGCACTTCTCATTTTGAAAACCAATAAAATCATTAAAAATATACTAAGTATTGCACATCAGTCCTGATTTCAAGATTTATTGCCACCATGCCACCTCCCCAACCCAAGGAGGGAGGGGATCATGGAGCTGCTAGATACTTTGTTTATAATCAGCTGCAATTTAATTACGGATCTCAAGAACACATTTCAAGTTGCATCTGCAATTGATGATGGTAGGGTAAGATGGTGACTTTTCGATTTTGAAAATTCAGCAACATTTCTTGGCATAGAAAGCACACAGAAAGGTAAAACTAAGCTACATCATACTTGATTAATAAGGGATACACAGATGAGATACATTAATTTCATATTGGTCTCTGAATAAGTTACTCAACAGTGCCAATGATCATAGTACTTGGATAAAAAAATATGGTGAGGATTATATGACACGTTATCATTCAAGTTTCATGACTGATTAATTCTGGTTTTGGATTTACAAACTACTGAACATACAATATAAAAACTAATAATTAATAACAATTAATAATAATAATTAATAACAATAACAATTAATAACAATTAATAACAATAAACACAATTAATTTGAAACAATTAATTTCGTAAAACTTCAGAATTGAAAAAGACTATAGACCTTTTTGTGCAATCAAGAGATATCATTCAGCAGTATATAACATAATTTGGCTTGTAAATCTGCATTTTACTGAAAGTGGCATAATAAAATAATGAGATTGTATCTGTCACAGATGCTAATGGGATCAAACAAATAACAATTTAAATAGTTTGAGGCAAATACAATAATTTATCCCCTCACTCAGACATTTTGATCTTTGGGAATATTTAATGGTTTATGAAGACATTTTCTAAAATTAAATTTGCATAGAGCACTTCATATTTTTAAGTTATCATTCAAGATTTGACATCTTTGGCACTCAGTACTCAAACAAGATATAAATAAAGGTATGCTGACCATATTCTTCCAATATTAGCTTCAAATGGGCTATCCCTGCCCTGTCCATCATGTTATGCATATTTACTTTATATTATGTGCTTGACCTTTTTCGGTAATTGAAGGTAGAGGTTTCGCCTAACATACCTATTCCTATGCTTTTGGTCATGTTGGTAGGTTATAAACAGGTTGTTTACTGATATTTTGTTCCAAGGTTAGCTTTTTCACAAACTAAGAATGTTTTGGAAGCAAATTACTGGCACACATCCTGGTCGATTTATTGTGTCTTAGGTTTTTATAAAAGGTTCTGGTTAACAAAGTTATTCATTCTTCCATTAAGTTCAGTTTTTGTAATCATTTTCTCTTGTGTTCGGATATAATTTCAAAGATAAATTATTGTATTAATTCAAAAATTATTCATTGGAATTACAAACTGCTCGTTGACATTTTGAATAAAAACACCATCTTGGGATTATTGTGAATTCAGTCAAAGCATTCTGGATCATATAATCGATATATCATTACTGTTGGTACTTCAACACATTCAAGACTATTGGTACATTTGCACATTCAACACTGGAATTCATTTTGAATATTCTATACTTTTGGACTTGATATAGAACATTTACGATTATTTGGGATTTAATTCAAAATACTGTAAGTTCCTCTTAAATTTTCACTTTGTAACTTAAAGAAACAAACCCTTTTGTTGATTTTACTAAACCTCTTGGTGTTGCGTCTTCCTGGTGCATAGTTTAAGACCTAGAACACCTAAAACGTCGAAGAGTTTAGAATGTGCCAATTGAATTCCAATATTTTTCAATGTCCTTTTGTACCAAGAGTCTTGAATATCCTGATATACCAACAGTCGTGAATGTTCTGATGTTCCAGAATGATGTAATCAAGAATGTTTTTGAATTATTTCACAGAAAATCTAAAATATTATCCTAATTTGAGTCAATGAACACATCTAAATAATTCTTCTAGAATTATGTCTGAAGACAACTACAAACTCTGAACACAGATTTTAAAAGATGGTTTTAAAAGAGGAAATTATAGTTGTTTACTAAGTCCACTTCATATGCACTCAACTGACCTACGATGCAACAAATTACAATGGGTAAACCACTATTTTCAATTAAAATTCTTGAACTCAGCACCTTGTTTACTAGCTTAAATCATAACAAACTTCATGTAATGAAAAATCAAGCACGCACTATAATTAAATATAAATATCACTTTCCATCATAAAGAAAAAGAAAGACTTGTATAATAAAAATACCTATGCTACTATAATAATTAAAACTGCATTGAAAAATATTTTATAGATTACACAAAATAATGAATTATTGTTCACGTAAGTTGGCATCTGTAATAGCATTACCATTTCCTCTGTCTAATGTCAATATTGTATTCCTGCAGCATCCAGCTCCATCTCCGTCTCTAACTTTTGTTTTTCATTTTGATAATGGAATTAAGGGGGTTGTTTTCACTGCATACAACAATCAAAGGAGTGGAACTAATATAAACTTGAGAGCCACAAATTTCCTTGTCAGTTGTGGAATAATTCTTTCTCTGGTGTTTGTTAAGCATTTTTTTTGTAATTAAAAAAATTCCATACTGAATTATCCACACCCTTTTTATCTTCTTGAATCAATACACCACCAATCCCTACATTATTTGCATCAATATGCATTTTAAATCATTGGCTGAAATTAAGAGCTGAAAGAGCTGGTGCACATTTAAGTTTGGCCTTTAATTTGAAAATAATTCATGATATTTGTCAGACCAATGAAACTTGGATTTCTTATTCAACAAATTTGTCAAGGGCTTGGCAATGATGGAAAAACGTCAGCAAACTTACCGATCATATCCAGCCATACCCCAAAATTGCATCAGTTGTTTTGTACAGACAGGTAGTGTAAATTCAGAGATATCTATGACTGTAACTTCTACAGGTTTAACTTGACCGTGTTCCACAATATGTCTGAAGAATGAGATACAGGCACGGCAAAGGTCACTTTTGCCTAAATTTATTGTAAAATTTGCATCAGTGAGTCGATCAAAGAAATTCCGCATGATCTTTTTAGGTATCGTTGTGGATGATAGCGTTATCAATGTACGCATCACAAATATCTAATCGAGACTTTATCATGTGTATGAAACTCTGGAATGTTCATTGAGAATTTTTCATACCAAAGTGCATCAGTTTACACTAACAAAGCCCATGGGAAGGTGCAAATGCCAAGATATCTTCTAACCTTTGCGTGAGTGGAATTTTCAAATATTCTTTAAAATGTCAAACTTGGTGACATATTCTGTATTTCCAATATTGTTGACGCAATCATCTATTCTTGGCATTAGAAATGAATCTGCTTTGGTGCACTGTTCACTTTTCTGTTTGCAGTATACACGTGGGATGCATTATTTGTTTTGAGCACAAGAGTACATGGTGAGTTCGTTATGTTTACTTGGTTGTATAAAATCATGCTACAGTAAATACTTGAGTTCTTTTATGTTTTTCAACCATTCCTTCTTTAGGGGATTTATCCTAATCTCAACGTCAGGATAGATTTTATTTGATCATATCGGAACATCAGGAAACAACTGTTCATACCCACATAATAATGATCTTAGTTCACATTTTTCTAATGGTTGTTGATGTGAAAGTTTCTGGTCTAGGCTGTTTAGTATTTCTAAATTCTGAAGATTGGTCAAACCAGAGTCATTACCGTCGATTAAATTCCATCATTTACAGCTTCACTGTCTGGGACAAGTACAACTAAACTGACTGAATAATTATCTGGGCTGTCTCTATCAGACACTACTTTAACATGTGTATATGACAAACTTGCTTTTGTTTCCACCTTTCAGAAGTGTTAATGGTATAATTTACTGGTAAGTCATTTACATTTTTTTTTTCAATTGTACAAGTACCATCCAGTTTAGCCCAATGAGGATTTTTAGGTATGGGCAAGCAAGTCATAAGTCTTATCATCACGCTGAGAGTTTCCTATCCTGTATATTTCTGTCAAAACTTAATTTCATTTTTGACTGAGTAAAGTGAAAATTATTCCTTGCTACTTCACAGGCCTTTGACAACTTTTACTCTAAATTCTAGACATAGTCAAGAAGAATATTCTTGGAATCTTCATTTAAAATTTCTCTTTTAATAACTTCAAAGATGCATCGGTCAGTATCTTCAAAAACTAGTTCAAATGGACTAAAACCCAATGATTCATGAACTGATTCATTAACAGCAAAAAAAAAAAAAAAAAAACACCCTCATCCCCAACCTTTCCTGTATCAAAACAATATGATCAAATGACTCTCTTCAATTTTTTATGAAATCTTTCAAAAGCCTCTTGACTTTCATGGTGATAGGTAGAAAAATTAAAACTGCTGGATGCCAATTTATTCAAAATTTGTTGGAAAATTAAAGACATAAAACTGGATCTTTGATCAGTCTGGAAGTTAGAGAATTCCCAAAATAATGTCTTAATCCAGTCTGCAGTAGGCACTTAGTAATTCCAATGAATTGTTTAAATTCTTAGAGAATTATATCTGAAGAATACTACAAACTCTGATGATAAGATCCCAAAGACTGATATGAATCAGGAATGAATAAATGTTTACCAAGTTTCCTTTGTGTATAAATACCAATTTGATCTATGAGGCAATGGCTTGCTCCAAAAACTAAAATGTACAAAGAAAAATTCCACTGACTTTTGAAAACAGCATCTTATTTACTACTTAAAATCATAAAAAAAAATAGGTAGGCAAAAAAGTAGTATTCATAGATGAGGTTTCAGGATCCTAGACCAGAAACCCTCATCCCCCTAAAAAATAAATATATTATGACATTTTTGCACCACCTCAGAGACCCCCTCTCCCTCAAAAAACCACCCTCCAACAAATTTTTATCTCAGAAAATGATGAAATAATTTGAAACCCAAAGGGGATTTTAGACCAATAGATTTTTGTGATATTAAATAATAAAATATTATATATAATGTATCACTATAATCCAATCCGACACGTTGGATTTGATCTGACAAACAAATTTTGTAAGAGATTTAATTCAATCAAATCAGCCTCAAGCTATACTGGTATAAAAACTAAAATAATAAGCGATTGTATTAAAAAAAGTTGGTTACCATATATCACCAAAATATGGTTATTCGCGACTGAAAATGATATGAGAATAGTAGGTTGGGCAAGTGATGTGATGACATTTATTGACAATATGGTTGATATTTTATTTGATAACGATATTTCTAAAGCTATACAAAATTAAACATCTGCTGTTGTAACCCATATTTTATGATAATTTTTTTTCATATCTGCTGACTCTCATTGGCAGAATATCTGTTAACATACTGTCAATAATATGGAACTCGCGTATTAAATCGTCCATATCATATTTTATACCACGCAAACAAGATCGTATCTGATCAAGTAATTTTTTATAGGTGATACTTGCTGTTTTACAAGCATTTTTTTAGTTGCAAGACGAGGCTCAATTTTTTTACATGCTGTTGCAAGAGAAACACCGACCCCAGATATTATTGACAAAAACGGATTTAATGATGCGCCACTTGAAATTATACCAGAGCTAGTCATTAACAATGGCAAATATGATATCATTCGAAGTATTCTGTTATAGTATTTGTAACATTTTTTCACGCACCAGAGGTTTTTATGATAAAATTTATAATATTTTACTAGCGCGTCAACGTCTTGTTTTGGAATTTCTTCTGAAATGTGATTGAAATCGATGACATGTTTTTTCATTATGTAATCGTTTTGCACAAAAACAAAAGTTCTAGCACCAGCAATCGAATCAAGAAACTCGCGGAATTTATTATTTTTAGGATCAGCTATAAATTCTCTGTATTTGTTATAAACATCTGACGAAGTATCCTTATATCGTTCATCTGTTAGTACATATTGTTTCTCTAACCAAGCGCATGAATCAAAACTATTTCTTACTTCACTTTCGTACAAATCTGTTTTATTCACCAAATTACTGTAATCGATTTCTGTTTCATCAATATACCCTAATACTAAGCTCAACTGATCTAACGTGAAATTTTTGAGAACAAGATGTTGCCTGATAATTGTATATGCGACTATGAAATTTGCTAACATCAATTTTTTTAAGCTTATCTAGGTCAATTGTAAGAAGACCAACAGCAGAAGCTACTTTTAACATTAATTTTTCATATGGTTTTGTGAATATTGTTTTAATTTCGTTGTAATAATTTCGTAGTGACAATTGTCTAGAGTATTGAAATGATGGTAACATCGTCTTCTTCACTTATATCGTAATAAGAATCAGACTTTACTTCCAACTTTGCTTGATCGAATATTTCAAAAAACCTTTCTCGCTCATCATCACTAAAATTACTAATTTCATCGTCTAAAGTTTTGATTATCTTTAGAGACTTGTTAACAATAATCGGATCAAATTCTGGGTCTTTTTTACGTATCATTGGCAAAATTGCGTTTGCGTACACTTTAATAATTAACTCTGCGTCTGACGTCATAGTAACGATTTTGACCAAGGTTTCTTTGTTGTTCTAGTACATACCGAGATTTTTAAAAATATGTCGTTTTGAAAAACTATCATATACATTGTTTCTTTTTATTTTTATTTTCTTAGTTTCCGCTAGTTTGTCAAGACGAGTATGATTTTCGTTTATTCGTCTTTCTTCCAATGTTCTTCCACTATAAACTCGTGCTTTTATTAAGTCTGATTTTATTATCAAATCTATGTTATACCAATCAAGCTCGAGTAATATTTTTTTAAGTATTATTTCAACTTGTTTTTGTTCTTCTAGGCAATCATCGGGATGACAGTATCTGCTTATAATGTCAAAGTTTTCTATTGCTTTTTTCAGTTGTGGTCCTCGCATATACATAACGCGAACAAAATTATAAACATAATCTGGCGATACTAGTCTGTTTAATAAATTAATGCCAGTATATTTCATATTTCGAATTGTTTCTGCTGCTACATTAACAGCTCCAACATCTATTTTAGGGTTAAAAATATTACCATAAAATTCTTTCTCAATAGTTATAATTGATGGTTCTGACATTATTTTATAACATTAGATTAAATTTGATTACAATGATCATACCTGATCATCGAGTGTATATATTTGAAATGCTGTCAGTCCTGGAAATGGATGTTCAGCAGCTAAAACATTAACTCGAAAATATAAGTACTTGTTAACAGTGTTTTCTGTCGGGATTGTAAAATATTGTGTTGTTGAAATGTAAGTGTCTGTTGTACTGTACAATGTTGCCCAATTAATATCATCATTTGATCCTTCCAATTTCATAAATGCGACCAACACTAGAGTTTAATCGACCTCGCAAATGAAATTGCCAAATAGCAACTGCAGTGGGACATTTAATTTTGATCCAAAAATTTTCAACTTCTCCGTTGGTCGTCCACTCGTGTCTATCAGAGAAAGCGTAAAGAGAATAATTTTCAGGATAATATGATAATGCGCTTACCTCAAACCCGACTCTGTTGTCAGTTGCACTGTAAAGTGTTGGAATATACCCAACATTGTTTTTAGTTCGTTTTGCACCACTAAACGGACTGTCAACATAAGCTTTATTTGTCAAATCGTTAGGGTTAACTGGAACGTAAGTCGTCATTATCTTGTTTGCTTTCATATTTATGTTACCCGACATTGGTCCCCCGGATTTCTTAAAATATGGGATAAGTTCTTCTTTTAACTGAGCATAACTAATAGCATCAGTGTTATCAGATGGTGGGGTTATTGGTAATCCAGTTATTTTTGAGTTATTACTCATTATCAGGTTACCTCCCACTGTGTCACCGGCTTTGTTAAGTTTATTATCGTCAACAGATTTTAGTTGCGCATAACTTACTGATTGTGTTTGATTTAAGTTTTCTGGCGGATACGTAGTCTCCAAATTTATAAAAAAATTTTCCTGACATACTGACATATTGATATTACCTGTAACTGTCCCACCTACTTTATCAAGTTTATTATCATCAACAGATTTTAGTTGTGCATAACTTACAGCTTGTGTTTGATTTAAGTTTTCTGGCGGATATACAATCTCCAAATTTATAATTTTTTTTCCTGACATGTTGATGTTACCTGTAACTGTAACACCTATTTTATCAAGTTTGTTATCATCAACATACTTCAACTGTAAATAACTTACCGCTTGAGTCTGATTTAAGTTTGCTGGTGGATACCTGGTCTCCAAATTTATAATTTTTTTCCCTGACATTTCTAAGGTACCGCTTAAAGTTCCTCCTGTCAATGGATAGTTTATTATTGTCGACTAATTTAAGTTGTGCATAACTAACAGCTTCTGTATTAACGACATTTATTGGAGGATAATCTGTTTCTAAATCTAGTACTCGTTGATTTGACATAAACAAGTTTCCCGTCATTGTGTCGCCGGATTTTTTTAGATAGCCTGATAAATCAACCTTACCGTCTGTTACTGTTGTACTTTCAGCCGATGAATCTCCTATTAATGTTCCAAATTTTGTATAATAGCTCATTATTTATTTATCGTCTGACAATTTTTTTTTATATAGCATAAAATTGTATAACAATAATGGCAAAATCATCGATATTAAATTTTGATACAGAGCGGTTGGTAAAACATAAACATAACAACGAACTTCCAGATTGTCATTATCTTATTGTTGGAAGAACTGGATCGGGGAAAACAAACTTGCTTATGAATTTACTTCTAGGAGATAATTTTAACTACGATCGCGTTTATATTTACACGATTAACCCACAGCAAGATAAGTACGAGCTACTTAACAATTATAATAACAAACTTCGTGATGATCTTGAGGCTGGCGAAGATTTTTTTATTATCAAACAACCAGAAGAACTTGTTCCAGTTAATCAACTTGATTCGTCCGAACACAAGATAGTTGTTTTTGATGATATTCTGCTAAACAACGAAGAAATGAATAAAATAAGATCATATTTTTCACTGTCGCGAAATAAAAAATGTAATTCTATTTATCTCGCCCAAGGTTTTTATAATGTTGAAAGATTTATTAGGCGAAATACTGGTTGTTTTATATTATTTCCAGGACTTGACAATATTGACGTTAGAAATATCGCGAACGAGCAATGTGGCGATGTAACAAAAGATAAATTTATTGAATTATATCATAAAGGAACGGAAAATAAATATGACTTTTTTGTTTGATAAATTAACAAATGATACGAGTAAAATGTTTCGATGTTGTATTGAAAAAAATCTACAGTAATGTTTATACAAAATAGTATATAATTAATGGAAAGACAAGCAAAGTACAAAAAACATATAGAAAATCTAAAAAAAACTTGCGCAATCTCAGGCAAAATTTAAGCAGCAAGTACAGCAAGCACGACGTGGTCAAGTGGTTGCAGCAAAAACAACAGCCGCCGCTCTCAAACCAATTAATGAAGCTTTACTTGGAAAACAACCTGAATCTAAACCATTATCAGAAGAAGAACTTAAAAAATTACAAGAAAAAGGTTTACTCAGACTAGTTAAAGAACAACAAGAAGCAGCTGCTGGAAGAATTATTAAGAGATCTGATGAGGAGAGAAAAAGATTAGCTGAGGCACTTGTAGCAAATATCGCTGATCCGGTTGCAAGACAAGCTGCACTAGATCGGCTAATTAATAATCCACTAGAATTTGAACAAAGACTAGCAGGTTTAACCACATGGGAGATTAAAAATATTCTAAAAAATTTATCAGAAAAATTAGAGGATATTGAAAAGGAGCAAGAAAGAGTAGGAGCGTTGACGGTAAAGTTTATGGGAACTGTTGAAGATAAAAGACGATGGTATATAAAACAAGTAAATAATGAGATAACAAAGAATGAATACGATGAATTTTTAGAAAAAAATAATATAAAAGATCTTGATAATATAGATAAATGGAGTGATGAAGAATTTGAGAAATTTACCAATAATTTAACTGTAATAATGAACGACGGTGTTACTGCTAAAAATGAGTTAAACACAACCATAGAAGAGAAAAATATGCTTCCACTTTATGATAGAATGAGATATGGTGTTATCGCTGTAGCAGTTGGAAGAACAGCATTTGATAATAGAAAAAAGGTTTTGGTAGGGGGTGGGGTTTTAAAAGGAAATTTTTCTAAATGATGAAACTGGTGTAAAAAAAAATGTAGAGAAGAAAAAAAAGGAACTGGAATTAGAATATTTTCATCAGTTACTGAAATGATTGGCAGATTAATGCTATTGATATCATCAAAAGAAGCTGTAAATGTTGGTGCTGAAATTGACAATGAAATTATTGACATACTTGATAATTTGAGATCAGAAAATTTATTGACATCTGACGAATGCAAAACTTTACACCTTGATTTGATACAAATCAAGGCGATTTAATCGCGGCGATTTAATTTTATAAAAATATAATAATAAATGTCAGCAACATTATTACTAGACTCTAGTCAATCTGATAAAGATAGCGCAAATTTTTATGTAAAGTATATTCCGGCAATAGAACTAGATCGTGAAAAACAATATGAAATTGGATTAATTTCCTGCACTTGTTGGAATTCTATGCCTAATGTAAAAACTGGAGTAAATGATACATTTGAAATTATTTATAACTCTAGTCGAGGTTCTCCACAATTTTTCGAACGGAAATTCATTAAAATGCCACAAGGAGCCTACAACATAACTGATCTAAATAAAACAATAAAAGAACTAATAACAACAAAAGAACTAACAACAAAAAGTGGTATTATCGCGGATAGTTTTGAGCTTACACTAAATCATAATACGTTACGAGCTAGAATAAAAATAAAACCTGGTATAACAGTTGATTTTACCCATCGAAAAAGTATCGCACCACTGATAGGATTCGAATATAAAAGTTATGCTGCTCCTCCTAATGAAACCAGAACGTATGAAAGGTCAACTGCCAGTAAATATAACTGATGTAAACACAATATTGGTAAATTGTTCTATCGCATCTGGATCTTACTCAGCCTTAGGTAGTAAAGAACAATCGATATATAGTTTTTCACCAGATGTTCCGCCGGGATCTCTTATGCAAATTAATCCACGTCAAGTTATTTATTATCCGTTAAACGTTGAAAATCAAATAACAGAAGTAAATATGCAGTTGACAGATCAGTCTGGAACACAGTTATATTTTAACAATGAAATTGTTACTTATTATTTACACCTACGCGTTGCGTAGGCGCGTACAATAGTAAACATATTTTCTAAAACAATACAATTATACAACCTCAGATATAATGAAACAGAGAAAACAAGTTTATCGAAGAAAAATAGTAGGAGGATTTTTTGGAAATATATTTTCTAAAATTATAGAAAATGTTCCAGGAATAGCTCATAAAGTTGCACTAATTGCACTTGACGCATCAAAAGCTTTTGCAACTGGAGCTGCATCTGCTGCTGGAACTGCAATTGGACAAAAAATAGCTGATCAAATAAAAGGTGCACCGCAAAGCGGTATACCGACAATCAAACAAGCTATTTCAGAAATCGCACCAACAAAAGAAACTCAACGCGCAATGATAACAACGACAAAAAAACTTTTATCACCGCGAGGAGAACAAATTAAACAAAAATTAATATCTAAAGCAACAACACCGAAATAGCTTCACTCTCAAAATTTTGTTTAACCTAATAAATAAAAAAATGTCTGTAAAAAAGTATTTCGATTTAGCAGAAATTTATGACACAGACGACACAGTAACAGAATTTGAATATGTTGAATATCTCGATGAAAACTCTAACGAACCTAATAAGGCTGGCGTCAGAACATTTAATACTCGAGACGAGGACGTATTTCTACTTCCTCATAAAGCAATGTTGGAAGTTCGTGGCCAGATTATGACAGCACCTGCCGCAGCTGCCGCACCTGCCGCAATTGCAGCTAGAACAGAAGTAGCTCTTATAAATTATGGTTGGTATTTATTTAAAGTGTTCGATATCAGCTGGCCAATCAAACTGTTGAAGATATTTCAAATCACTTACAAGTTGCAAGTACAATATTAAATATTATTTCGTTTTCTGACGACTATTCCAGGTCAACTGCAACTAATATGATGTGGTTTAAAGATACTGGAGCTGGTGTAATAATTCCTGTGAAAAATGAATTTATTTCAAAAGGTGTTTTAATACACAGAGCTGATGCTGCTGCAGATCTTGTAATTGTAAGAAATTTTCTTATTGCTAATGTTGCTGCACTAGGTATAGACGAACCAGCTGCAGGCGCTAACGCAGACGCTATAAGAGTCTCACTTACTGGTGTTTGTAATAATCTTGGTATAGCACCGCCAGATTTGGCTGCTACTACCATTGAAATGTTAGATTTAATTGTTAACACAATTGGATTTCGAAATGTACGTTACAATGAAAGTTATGTTAAGAGAAAGGCACTTGCAGCAGTATCACGTCAAATTACAATGATGCTGCCGTTAAGTACAATATTTGGCTTTTGTCGCGATTACAATAAAGTATTTCGTGGAGTTAAACATACGCTTATTTTAGATCGATCAGATCAAAACGACTGCCTGTTTAGGTCAGATGGAGATAATATACAATTTGTCATAAACAAACTTGCTCTGTGGATGCCAAGAATAACTCCGTCTATCACTAAAATGGCGGAATTAAATGATATGCTGGAAAAAACACACAAACAGAATTTATTTTCAGCAACATAAAATATATCCAACAGCAGTTCCGAATACCACAGACTACACATGGCGAGTTACAATAACATCAAGTGAACAAAAGCCACGGCAATTATTTGTTGTATTTCAACAACATGCACGGCTTAATAACCAGGAACAAAATAATGCGATATTTGATAATGCTAATGCTAGACAAATATATGCTAGAATAAATTCAAAGCAATATCCGAAGCGGGCGATAGAATGTAATTTTGCAGATAACGCTAATAAAAATATTACTCGACCGTACATGTATTTACTCGACGCACTGCAAAAATATCAAGATGTTGGAGATGGATCTCAGATATCAGTAGAGGAATTTCGTACACTTTATCCAATATTTTATTTCGATGTTAGTAAACATAACGAGCGAGCTGTAGACCGCACAGCTGATATTGAAATTACTTGGACACTAGGAGCAGCTCCAGCTGTACCATTTTATGTAAATGCGTTAGTAATAAGCGAAAAATTTGTTACAAATGACTCTGTTGGAGGTAAAATGTAAGTCCAAGTTTAATCTGTAATTGTTATATAATGACAAAATATATTGTAAAAGAAATATATTTGACTGATGGTCAAGTTAAAAAATTAGCAGCTGCTGTTGCAAAACAGAGGCAGGTTTCATTAAAGGTCAACCCTAGGTGTTTAACAAAATTAATGTTAACCAAACAACAAGTAAATAAATACGATAGCAAAAAACCTTTTGTTTTAAATTTAAGTGCTGCACAAATAACTGCGATGGCAAAACAAGGTGGTTTCTTCGGTCCGGCATTATCTATAATGGCCAGAACGTTAATACCTAAAATTTTGCCAGTGTTAGGTACATTAGGATTAGCAGCAGCGTCTGGAGCAGTATCTGACGCAACGAAAAAGGCAGTTGAAGGTCATGGAATCGTTCGTGGCAGTGGTATAAAGAAAATTTTCGTATGAATGTCGATGGTAATAATTTTATGTGACTGATAAATATAATACCAAAACGAAAAACAGCAAAAAGAAAGACGACGAAAAAAAAGACACGACAGAGGCGAAAAGGTAGATTTATTCCAATAGCCCCGTTACTAGCAGGATTGGCGGGAAGTCTATTGCCAAATCTGTTAGGAGTAGAACGAGGACTAATGTTGCCAGGAACAAGGAGATGAAGTCTGCGTTAAGTAATTTTGATATACTTGACAAACTAAAAAAAGTAAAAAAATTTAGTGGAGTTTATTCTAAAGATGAACTTACGGCGATTCCACCGACGCCAGCTTCGTGCGTTGTAAATATACAAGATTTTAATGACGGATCTGGCACACATTGGGTAGCTGTTTTTGATAACAATTATTTTGACTCGTTCGGAATTCCGCAAAGTGAGGCAGTAAAAAAATATATGAGTAGAATTCCAGAGACAAAATCTCCAGATACGAAGTCTCTAGAGACGAAGTCTCTTACGAAAATAATAAATTATTCGTCTGATCAAATTCAACCAGTTGGAACTTCCGCTTGTGGATATTATTGCGTAATGTTTATTAAACAGATGACCGAAAACCCAGATTTTTTAAAGTTTATTTTGCAATTTGACAAACCACCTTCTCACGCTAATGATGAGATTGCATTAAAATTTTATCTAAACTCACTGATATACGATGTCAACATATTGTCTCAAGTGTAAATCTAAAACAGAAAATAAAGAAGAAAGAACTGAAAAAACAAAAAATAATAGAATAATGCTGAAAAGTATTTGTGCAATCTGTGGAAAAAGAAAAAGTATGTTTTTGTCAGCAACAAAGTTGTCCGGAGCGGGTTATCCAGAAATTATTTTAGTAGATGACTGAAAAATTTGTCAGTTATAAAATAAATAATGACATGCGAGTGCGATTGTGATAGAGATTTATGCCTCGAGTAAAATAAAATTGTTACATATTGTCAGAAATGTAAAAACAGAGAAATAATTGGAACAGGTGTAGATATACATAAATTTATTGGAAAATTGCCGAAACCAAAAGGCGGTTGGACATTGCCAGGCCATAAATATACTGGACCTTATAATCCTCTTGATAAACAACTTGACGAAAACTATAATCTGCTGCCAGGACAAGAGCCTTACAATCAAGTTGACGCAGTAGCAATGAGCCATGATATCTGCTACAGAGATATTGATCTTCCAGACAGCGAGCAAAATAAAAACAGCTGCGATAAAGTAATGTTAGACGAACTTCGTGATATGAAACCTGTAAATATGTGAGAACGTGTTGACCGAAGGCTGGTCCAGGGTTTTATTGGATCAAAATATAAATTAGGTCTCGGAAAAGAATTATATGATGATCTTGCCTTAGAGCTATATAGACCTAAAAAAAAAAAAGTTTCCGCGACGTAAAGTTGTCGCAAATGCCGTTGATGATATCTGGCCGATAGATTTAGTTGATATCTCAAATCTAGCGCAGTTTAACGTTGGCGCTGATGGCGCTCCAAAGAGATATCTTTTTAATGTTGTAGACGTTTTTAGCAAATACGCGTTTAGTATACCCGTTTCGGATAAAACAGGGACATTGATGACTGATGCGCTAAAACAAATTATTGTTAACACGGAAAGAAAACCAAATAGAATCTGGACTGATCATGGAGCAGAATTTTTTAATAAAAAATTTGAACAATTTTTGGAACAAAATAACATTAAAAAATATGTCACAGGAAATGAGGGAAAAAGCGTCATCGTCGAGCGATTTAATCGCACGCTCAACGAAAACATACACAAATATTTGACAGCTAAAAATACGAATAAATATATTGACAATTTACAGAAAATTGTTGACGAGTATAATACCACGAAACACAGATCCATTTCGCTAGGCAAAAGGAAAATGTCGCCAAACGACGCGATTGCAAATCCAATACTAGCAAACGAAAACATGTACCGCAGACATAAATTTAAAGTTGGTGATAAAGTTAGAATTTCTTTGACAAAAAAAAAAACATTTGAAAAAGGATATACTCATAATTGGAGCAAAGAAGTATTTGTTGTTGATAAAGTACTTTTAACAATACCAGTTACATACTCGTTGAAAGATTTATTAGATGAGCCTATAACTGGCAGTTTATACGAGCAAGAACTTCAGAAAACAGAACAAGAGATATTTGTTATTGAAAAAGTTATTAAAAAGCGCGGCAACAAAAGTTTAGTCAAATGGCGAAGGTATAGCGATAAATTTAATAGCTGGATACCAACTAAGTCGATCTCATCGACTGCGATCTCATTGACAGAATAATATTATTATAAATTTCTTCGTATTTTATTCATACTGATTTACATTTTACTGGTTTACATAAAGAAATTAAATTTAATTTTCTTGCACCATCGGCTGGCATTGAATTAAATATATTAACAAAAATAAAATCGTATTTTATATTTCTTTGTTGTCCAGTTATTTTTACGTTTAAAAAAGGTTTTATAAGCTACCAAAATATTTGATGCTCGGCAACAATAAAATTAAATTTTATTATTTTTTTTTAGCAATATAGTACTTAACATCATATCGTCCAGTTGTTGGTCTGCTAAATTGTTTTTTACTAACAACAACATCATCTTCTTCATCATAGTTATGTAAAATATCTTTTTCAGTATAACCAGCAAATCTGTCATTAGTAATATTTTCTAATGTAAAATTTAAACAAAATCTCCCGAATATAGTTTAGCCAGTCCCTCAATTAAGTTCATTATTATAATAATCTTTTGTCTAATTAATAAATAATAAGATGTTCGGAGAAATAAAATATCATCAAAGAGTTAACATATTAAATCACAAAGAATTAGCTGAGGAAATTCGAAATTGTTTATTGGGAAACAGTTTTTATTTTGTTGATGTTATGATAACATTAGGCGAATCTGACAAATTTTTATTTACAGCAGCTGACAAAATAAAACTCGACACAAATAAAATGATGACATTACGATTTAATCGCGACGATGTCATGGAATTTAGTCACAATTGTCTTATTCGAAATGATATAGAAAATATCATTAGTTATCGTATCTAAAAATAAATCTGTCAAATGTCAACATTGACGTTGCTGATCTTGTTCTGCCGTCGGCGACAAATTTTATTGCACTCGAATGAATTTTATGATATTTTCCAGCAGCTGTTATTGACTTAAATTTCATTTCTTCATTAGTTTCTAGATTTATTGAAATTATTTGTTTAGCCGGATTTTTAAAATTATTACCACCACCAATTCCTCTTCTAGTATTTTCTTTTGGTGTAACCACATCTAAATTTTCCAAACTATTATCTGTTTTAATACCATTTTTATGATCAATAACTAAACTATTAGGTATTAATCCGTTAAATGTTTCAAACACAAAACGATGAGATTGATAACAAACAAAATTAGTTTTTGTTCCACGTACATTAACACCAAGATATCTACTGTTCTGCAAACTTCCAACAACTTTTTTTGTTCTTACATGTCGAATAATTCCCTTATCATTTGTCTCATATAAATCAAATACTGGATGAGGTTGAAATTCATTTTGTAAATCTAAATTTTCAATATTATCATCAGCAATTGCGCCATTTTTTCTATATACTCGTTGTCCATCTGGAATATCTTTGCGAAACAAAGTACAAATAAAATCTTTTCTAAACATTTTAGTCCTTTCTGTATCATCGCCTTTTACTGAAATTAACATACCAGCTGGTGTTGTTGATATGCCAACAGATTTTTTAGATTTTATATTGATAACAGAACCTAGCATATTTGCTGCATATAAATTGTACATTGGGTGTACATGATAAAATTCTTGCTCTTCCGCTGTCATTTCGATATATCTCAAAATTTCTGTCATTATACTATAAGGTTTTTCATCTCTCTAATTAGGAATCTTAAAAAATTCAATTAAATATAAAATATTACTATATATATATAATGTTAAAATTGCGAGATATTGCTAAAAAGAGCATTATCAAATCAGAAAAAATTGCTTCAGCATTTTCTGGTTACGATAACAGTTACAAACGTGATGATCAAAAAACTTTAGCAAATTTTAGTTCCACAAATTTATTTCATCTTTTACAACCAGTTATATCAAAAGAACTTGCGGCTCATAAAAGTATCAAACTTATAGTAAAATATCATACGATTTTATCAAAGTTACACGCAGTTGAAGATATACTTCATGTAATTTTTGAAACAAAAGGTTTTGACAGCGAAATATTGGAACCATATTTAACAGCAAAATCGAGAAAAATATTAACTGGAACAAACATTGCCATAGTCGCCGATGAAATACATCAAGAAATTAACAAAAAAATTAGAAGAATTTACTTCGTCAGGATCGGGTTGGAAATTTGAAATGATAAAAGAAGTTTTATTTCACACAGCAAAATATAACATACTTCGCGGTAGTTTGCACGTCGATCTCCCTCAAAAAATTAAAAACAAAAAATGCTGTATAAATGTCAAAAACAATGATGATAAATGTTTTCAATGGTCTACTCTTTCTGCAAAACACCCTCAGTGTGATCACCCCGGCAGAATTGAAAAGTATTTGCCATAAAAAGACGAACTAAATTTTTTAGGAATAACTTTTCTAGTAGCAGAAAATCATATACCAAAGTTTGAAAAACAAAACAGTATCTCAGTAAATGTTTTCGGATTAGATGAGCGAGAAAACGTTTACCCGAGATATATCTCAGAAAATGCTACACAAGATACAATAAATTTATTATTTTATCAGGGACATTATTGTTGGATAAAAACTTTAACGGCCTAGTTGGCAGACAGTACAGTAAAAATAAAAATAAAAAATATTTCTGCTACCGTTGTTTACAAGGTTTTTCTAGCGATGAAAGACTGCAGGAGCATCTCAAATACTGTGTCAATGTTCAAAGAATAAGTATGCCTAGCGAAAAAGAAAAAATATTAAAATTTAAAAATTATGATCATAAACTACATATTCATTTTGTTATTTACGCCGATTTCGAGTGTATACTCGTTCCTGTGGTTGGAGAAGAAAATAATCCGAATAAATCCAGTACCAGAAAAATACAACAGCATATTCCTTGCGGAGTAGCTTATAAAGTAGTTTGTTGCGCCAACGATAAATTTTCAACTTTGATAAAGTCATATAGAGGTGAAAATCCTGCCGTATGGCTATTAAAAAATTTAATAGACGAAGTTAATAAAATTTCTAACAGATTATTTAAAAACAGCTCCGATGAAAATAACATCTAAACAACAGCTCGATTTTGATGAGGCAGTTAATTGTCATGTTTGTGAAAAGTTATTGGTAGACTCCAACGGAGTCCGTGATAAGATGCGAGATCATTGTCATTTGACCGGCCAATATCGTTGAGCAGCTCATAACAGTTGTAATTTAAAATTTCATGCTCCAGATTTTATTCCTGTAGTTTTACATAACTTTCGTGGCTATGACAGTCATATTATTGTAGAAGCTTTTGGTGATGAAAATATTAAAGCTAAACTAAAATTAAATAACGTAATAAAATGTATTTCAAACAATTTTGAAAAATATATGTCGGTGACGCTCGGTAAATTACGTTTTATTGACAGTCTGCAATTTATGGCAGCATCATTAGATGAGCTTGTTAAAGATTGCAGTAGTTTCGCTAATCTGCGAAGTTGCTTCGGTGAAAACTAATCGATCTGACAAAAAAAGGTATCTTTCCGTACAAGTATCTCGACGATTGGAGCAGATTTGATGAAACTTCTCTGCCCGGCAAAGATAAATTTTACTCGCTACTCAAAAACGAAAATATCACAGATGACGAATACAAATATGCACAAGATATTTGGAATAAATTTAGTTGTAAAACATTTGGTGATTATCGCGATTTATATTTGAAAACAGATGTATTATTGCTAGCAGATGTTTTTGAGAGTTTTCGTCAAGAAAGCTACAGCAATTATGGACTAGACCCCTGTTGGTATTATTCCTCACCAGGATTGTCTTGGGACGCTCTACTAAAAACAAGCAAAATAGAAGTAGATCTCTTGATAGATGTCAATATGTTTAACTTTATTGAAAAAGGTATCAGAGGCGGAATTAGCGTTATAACAAAGAAATATGCAGTAGCTAATAACAAATATCTGAAAAATTATGATAAAAATCTCCCATCTAATCATATTATTTATCTGGATGCCAATAATTTGTATGGCTTTGCTATGTCAGAACCAATGCCGTTTAATGGATTTCATTGGATAACTCCAGATCAATTTCTTAAAGAAACTGAAAAAGATTTACCTAGAAAAATTAATATCAATTTTTCCGATATTTCATATTTTGTTGAAGTTGATCTAGATTATCCTAGTTCGCTACATGATCTACATAACGATTACCCTTTTCGCGCAGAGTCAATGATGATTAATTATAGTTTATTATCGCCTGAACAACGAGCAACGACAACAACAAAAAATTTGATTGTTAATAAGTTAGTTCCAAATTTGTTATATAAAAGAAATTACGTTATGCATTACAAAAATTTAAAACAAGCAGTAGATGCTGGACTAATTCTGAGTAAAGTCCATCGCGTGCTAAAGTTTAATCAGTTGAGGTGGATGGCAAATTATATTGACTTAAATACAAAACGTTGTGCTGTGGCTAAAACTGAATTTGAGAAAAACTTTTTCAAGATAATGAACAACTTGGTGTTTGGAAAGACGATTGAAAATATTCGAAAAAGAGTTTCTATCAAAATTGTTAATGACATAAATCGCAGAAATAAATTAGTCAATGATGATGGTTTTGTTAGTATGAAAATATTTAATGAAAATCTTGTTGCAATACAACGACGAAATACAAATTTAAAGTTAAATAAACCAATTTATGTTGGTGCAGCTGTACTTGATATATCAAAGTGGCTGATGTACGATTTTCACTATAATTTTACCAAAAAGCAGTGGCCAGATTCGGAGTTGCTATTTACTGATACAGACTCGCTAGTTTATAATATAAAATGGAAGATGTCTATCAGGATATTTACAATAATAAAGATCTGTTCGATTTATCTGATTATCCAGCATGTAGTGGATTTCAAGATAATTCGAATAAAAAAGTTATTAGAAAAATGAAAGATGAGTTTATGTTTGTGCCGGTGAAAGAATTTGTTGGACTAAAGAGCAAAATGTATGCTGTCATATTAGATGATAATAAACTTACAAAAAAGCAAAAGGTATTCCTCGAGGATATGTGAAAAAGATGATGAATTTTGACAATTTTAAAGCAGTGCTAAATAATAGTGTCAGTTTTATCAAAACAAATGTTATCAGAACAAATCATCATAAACTTGAAACTGATACGATCATAAAACGGGGACTAAGTAATTTTGATGATAAAAGATATTGCAGTGATGGAATTAACACACTAGCGCTTGGACATCATGCAAGTAATTTTGTCTAAACATCAGAAATAATGTTTGAAAATTTAACATTAGCAGATGGAGTTAATAGCAAAATAAAAAAAATAATGGTTAATAACCAGCAATTATCATTTGAATTAACGATGAAATTTCAGGTATTTGTTTTAGTAAATTTGATAGAATCAAACTCTCCTTTAACAGATCAGACGATAGTAAATATTTTAATTATCTCGAAAGTTTACGAGACAAACTTGCACTAAAATATGACAATTTTCATAATCCGATCAGCCAACAACAATATACTAAAATCAACATAGACCTAGATAGGTCGAAGGTTTTTGCAAAAGGTAGTAAGTATCTTCTCAGTAAGATAGCAATGAAAGAACTATTTGAATGTCGTCATAAAGTATCTGGTAGAATTAAATTTTATTTATATAATCAATACAGTACATTTTACTTGATGGCAAACGTCGAGACATTGTGTGTTGGTCAAGAAATATAACTCTGTATACCATATCTTTTTTAAAAGGGAGATAATACTGTTCCAGCTAAGTTTAAAATCTTCTGTAGTTATTAAACATAGCATATATACTGTAACATTTTGCTCATATTTTTTTTGCTAATGAAATATAATAGAGTTGTAAATCTGATAGTATTTTAAGACCTACAAATCCTGATAGCAGTTCTGTATTTGCTGAAATAACTAGCAATTCTTCTTGCATAAATAACATAGTTACTACAGATTCTCGCTTAAGTCCAACTGCGCAATACAGAATATTGATTATTTCTTTGCAGTAATGCCGTCATTCAGCCAGTATCCTTGGCAACGGTCATTGCATATAGAGTGTTTGAATTCAAAGATAACTATGTGTTCGCAATTCAGTCTATGTATTCAGCCAACATTAAGATTCGTTTTTCTGTACAATATAAAATCAAAAATCATGTATTTTTCGATTTATTTATAATAATGTTTTCAGAATAAAAAAATATAATACAAAATTTCGTGTTTTCAAAATCAAAAAAATGTAATGCTGTTCGGTAACTATATAATAATTTTTTTAACATATATATAATGAAGTCCTGTGGCCGATTGCTAACGCGTTGGATTTTCATGCTCGAGGTCCGTGGTTCGATTCTCGTGACCGGCATACTGTCGGCGAAGGGCGATTTTGATGCCAAAATTTCTTATTTAGTGGGGCCGAAGGCCGCCCCTTCTACGTTTCAATAGAAGATTTGTACACTCTCCCACCATGTCACTTGGTGGGTGCACTTTTGCACTCCCCGGGTTGATTATGGGGGGAGAGTGTACAAATTTGTATTGAACATAGAGAAAGCCCGTTGTACATGTCTGTTCTTAAGATAAGTTAGTTAAGTCTATATATTTATACTGTCCTTAGTGCAGTCCTTAATTAAGATTATATGTAACTGTGCCATCTATAAAAAACCTTGTATATAATTTCTGTATAATTAAGATTATGTATATAATTGCTGTAAATATGCTTGCTGTAAATACGCTACTGTAATTAAGATTCTGTGTTTTGTGCTGTCCTTAATTAAGATATAATCATATGTATATAATCATATGTATATAATCATAACAATATGTATATATCATAACCATATGTATATAATAATATGTATATAATCATATGTATATAATCATATGTATATAATCATAATCATATGTATATAATCATAATCATATGTATATAATCATCTTGAAACAGTCCTCTCTGGGGACTATTATTTTTATTTTAAAAAATATTTACAGCTTTAGAAATATCGTTATCAAATAAAATATCAACCATATTGTCAATAAATGTCATCACATCATTTGCCCAACCTACTATTCTCATATCATTTTCAGTCGCGAATAACCATATTTTGGTGATATATGGTAACCAACTTTTTTAATACAATCGCTTATTATTTTAGTTTTTATACCAGTATAGCTTGAGGCTGATTTGATTGAATTAAATCTCTTACAAGATTTGTTTGTCAGATCAAATCCAACATGTCGGATTGGATTATAGTGATACATTATATATAATATTTTATTGTTTAATATGAGAAAATCTATTGGTCTAAAATCCCCTTTGGGTTTCAAATTATTTCATCATTTTCTGAGATAAAAATTTGTTAGAGGGTGGTTTTTTGAGGGAGAGGGGGTCTCTGAGGTGGTGCAAAAATGTCATAATATATTTATTTTTTGAGGGGGGGTGAGGGTTTCTGCTCTAGGATCCTGAAACCCCATCTATGAATACTACTAAAAACTCCATTCTCAACCCTGAATCACAATTGTGACAAAAGTCAGGCAGTAATAAATTGAGCACACAATACAAATTAAATATGCATAACAGTGAGACAAAGTACTTTCATGTATTTGAAATGTTTAAGATCATGTGAGTACATTCAAAAGAAATATAAGCACAAATGTATAGCTTAAAACTGACTGACCTTAATTATTGAATCTTAACACTTACCAATGGAAACAAAGCACCTGTTGTGGAGAACCCAAACCAAATAATCAGAAAATCTTGCTGGATTGCTATGGAAACCAACCATTTCAAAACCTGAGTGATGAAATAAGTATACCCATCCAGTGTCTACAACAAATGTCTCTATATAAAGAATGTTATTATTGCATAAATAAACTCAAAAGAGATGCAAAATTATTGAATTAATAGATAAATCATGTGCAAATCAGACAGTTCAACCTCTAGACTAATGCACAATAAAGGGTTAATGAATATGCAGTCCAGGGTTGACTTAGAAATTGGATTTGTCCATAGGTGCTCGACGTGATCTTGATGTCAAACAAAGCAATAATCTGAAAGAAAAAAAAATTATACCGAGTGACTAAATTGCCTCAGATTACCTCCATGACCCGTTTTGACATGGGACCCTGTCTATCATACTATAAAAGAGACATGGTAAGTAAATTCCAAAACTTCATCCCACCCTTGACCCTCGATTTCCTTTTGCTATTTCCGTCTTTGAAGGCACATGATCATACTCTATGGCTTGTTTTACTTCTGAGATATTTTTCCATTCATCAAGCCATCACCGATTTTTCTGAGTTGCACCAAACTGAAGTTATGGGCTCCAAAACATACAAATTTTGCTGACAGTGACAAAGTTACGCTCATGTAGAACATAATATGATTGGCTCAAGACATAAAATCATGGACCAGATGCATGGCCATTATTTAAATATTACCCTTTGAGCCAATCATATTTTGCCGTTAACATGTGTGCTGCCTAATCCGGATATTTTGAAAATGAGTGTAATGTGTATTCGATTTGTGTGGACTTAGATAATACTTCTATCTAACTGAATTCCTAAAGTTGAATAGAGTTAATGGTAAGTAGAACATACTTTTGAATCTATCATTGTTCTCAGATTAATGAAGGAATGTATCGTAGAGTTGCAAATACCATATTTCTCAGTATAATAGGGCTCATTGCACAGGAGCGTGCCCACAGGAGCGTAACTTTGTCCCGGCTAGCAAAAATTGGGACGAAGTTTTGGAAGTTACTTACCTTGTCTCTTTTATAGTATGGTAGACTGGGTCCTATGCCAAAACGGGTCATGGGGGTAATCTGAGACAATTTTGTCACTCGGTATGATTTTTTTTATCCTTCAGATTATTGGTTTTTATTCATCATCTAGCTTGCCTCGAGCACCTGTGGATTTGTCAAGTTCAGTGAAACTAGAAAGGAAAAGACATGGTGCAAATTATGTCCTGGAATGTGAGTTATTTTTTAATGGGGTTTTATTTAGTGTTTTTATTGCATCCCGCAATAAAACATCTTAACTGATAACTCAATAATCTCCATTACTGGAACTCTTAAAGACAAATACAATATTCTGTCCTCGTACTGCATAACACTGCGTGACTTAAATAGCTAAATACAGTTCCAACGAAACATTTCACAACAAGAATGATCTCCAGCATGCTACAAGAAATTCACTGATAAAACTATATTATACAAACTCATTATATTAATAATTATTCCTAAAAAAGTCTAGTGTAACCACATTAATAGGTACTCACATATAGTTTTCCAAGGCTGCAATGAAAGTGGACAGAACTAGAAAATGCTGGAGGTCAAAACTGAGCTCCCTGCTTTACAGTGCTGACCACTAGTGATCATTGTGACATTTACTCTCAAAACCAAATAGCATACTCTCAACACCAGATGGCATAAAAATATGAACATTAAAACAGAACATGGTATCAGACAGAACATACAACAAGTCTTTATTTGCTTTATCTTCTAAATCTGGTTTTTATGTTATCCTTGTGCATTCTCTGTCCACACTGATTTGAGCTGAGCAACATATACATAGCGTAGAAAACTAGTAAAGTTCACACTGTCTACACTTTTACATTGTTTTGTTTGTCTGAAAGTAACTTGGTTGTCATGTTGTGGGTAACTGACAGTCCATTTATAGAGACTTGATGTTTTCTAAAACGATGATAATTCTTGCATAGATGAAGTTGTCAAATGAAGGTTAAATCCAAGTACTAATGGATAACTATAGAAATGAAAATTTAAACTATTGCCTAAAATGGATGAAAAACAGGTCATAAACTTGACTGCATAAGACTGTAAAACAGGTCATAAACTTGACTACTGCATAAGGACTGTAAAACAGGTCATAAACTTGACTACTGCATCAAGACTGTAAAACAGGTCATAAACTTGACTGCATAAGGACTGTAAAACAGGTCATAAACTTGACTACTGCATCAAGACTGTAAAACAGGTCATAAACTTGACTACTGCATAAGGACTGTAAAACAGGTCATAAACTTGACTACTGCATCAAGACTGTAAAACAGGTCATAAACTTGACTGCATAAGGACTGTAAAACAGGTCATAAACTTGACTACTGCATAAGGACTGAAAAACAGGTCATAAACTTGATTACTGCATCAAGACTGTAAAACAGGCCACTATGATCTTAAACATGTCAGTACTATTTAAGATATGAAAATTAAAAATGGTCACTGTTATACATCAAAATTGTAGTCTTCCATGTGCATCCTCTATATGTATGCTTCTTGGCAGCACCTTTTCTACCTGTAGTTCACTTTCTTTAAAATCTTTTCCCCTGGGATCACATTTGAAAGTTGTTTTTTTTTTCTTCTATAATGTGTACTTTTTCATGCTTCTTCAAATTTCCACTTTCATTAAAATGTCTTCGACACACCTTACACTTGTAAAACTTCTCTCCTGTGTGTATTCTCATATGCCTTTTTATGGAATCACTTCTGCTGAACAATTTATTACATAAATCACATTTAAATGGTTTTTCTCCATTATGCTTCCTCATGTGCCTTTCCAAATCTTTTCTATCTCCAAATATATTCTCACAGTTTTTACATTTGTAAAGTTTGTCTCCAGTGTGTACTCTCATATGAATTGTTAAATCTCCTTTCTCCTTAAAATGTTTACAACACACCTCACAGTTGTACGGTTTTTCATCGGTGTGCACTTTCATATGGTTCTTTACATGCTCACTCACTTTGAAAGCTTTACCACAAACGTCGCATTTAAAGGGTTTTTCACCTGTGTGTGCGCTCAAGTGTTTCTTTAAGTGCCCACCTTCTTTAAAACTTTTATCACATATTTCACATTTGTACGGTTTTTCTCCAGTGTGTACTCGCCGATGCTTTTTTACGTGTCCATTTTCTCTAAAGCATTTACCACAAATTTCACATTTGTACGGTTTTTCTCCAGTGTGCGTTCTGGTATGTTTCTTCAGCTGATCAGTCCTACTAAACAGTTTAGCACAGACTTCACATTTGAACGGTCTTTCACCAGTGTGTATTCTTCTATGCGCCTTCAGATTCTGGGTTCGAATGAAAGTTTTGTGACAGAATTCACATTTATATGGTTTGTCCACAGTGGTGATCAGGTTTCTGGGAGAAGAATCAAACAGGTCCATTTTTCCAAGCAGATCTGTAGAAGTCATGTGTAATCCCTCCATAAATTTACGAGCTTCCGGCTTTGTGAATGTCTTTGCGCAGTTCTTTAAAATTGGCAATTTTCCAAATTGCTCCCCATAGTTGTTAAGTATTTATAGGTTACTGCTATTGTATGGGGAAAAAATAAGAACGATTTTTTCATGTTAGTGTTGTTTGTTTTGTTTTCTTTTCTTTTCTTTCCGAGCAATACTGCATGCACTTTGGGAGTGATGTATTAGAGCATTCGAATTCATATTTCCCCATAAAATGCAGAAACCTTTATATTATATAATCATTTCGTTTTCCTACCCGAGGCGTAATAATAAAGGAACAGGCTACACTACAACAAACAAAGTAACTGAATTTATTCTGTATTTCAAAATAAATACACAACCATAGATTCATCAATACACGGTAACAATATTAATGCGCATTTAGCACCGCCCAGTGACCTTTGAACTCTGTCGCGCTCTCGACATTAGTATAACAATATCTCATTTTGGTCTTCTTAAACTTGAAATTTATAGTATATTTTGAATGAATGCCTTTTAAAAAAAACACCTTTGCAGTTGGTCTGGAATGGATGGAATTTGTTTTTCTGTTGATCCAATTCAGTTCTGCTTTTTTGCTTATGATGGACTGGATTTATTGGGTTCACTCAGTGTTGTAAGGAGCATGTAATTTCCGTTGGAAATGTAGTTCTTCTTCTCTGGAAATAAAAAGTGCTCAAAAATAATATTTTTGGGAAATAGAGACTTAGAGTTTATAGTGAAATTTCAAATAAAGACATATTCTTGGATTGTATTATTGTGATTCAGCAAAGGACTGTTGCCACATCACTACGAATGAGGCCACTACAGGCACATCAACACTTCCAGCGCTGGACTATATACTTTGCAATACCATTCAAGTTTATTCAGAATTTTAATAATTAAAACTTGTGTTATGATTTATTTCGCAATACCGTTAGCTATTTCTATATTTTCACTTTGTTTTCGAAGGAAATAAATTCTTTGTTGAATTTTACAAAGCTTGTTACTTCTCATTCTTTTCCATTACTTATTTTAAGACCATAGAATCGTATTATTATAGATATACACAACAATACATAAACACATCTTTTGCTGATTTGATGGCCCCGCTTGCGTGGACATGAAGTTATTTTCATTTAGCAGGGAACAAAGCTATGATGGTTAAAGAAGATGGAATGCCATGCAGCCAAACAAAACAGCGAAATATTGGTATTAGGAAAAAAGTACGCAATACAGGAATGAAAACTGATGATACAGTTACGAAAAGTTGAGCCTCAACGATGGTCGTTGTGATTTGGTAGTTGGTCGTTGTAAATGTCCATAGTCGATGTTGCTATCATGGTGACGAGGAAATTTTCAATGTGCAGTGTGTGTCAAGATTATTGCGAAGGTGTTGTTGCCCATCGGTTTTACATAATACCGGGAAAAAACCCCAAGAGATAGATTCTTTTTTGAGTGGCATGGGCTTCAATAAATTCCTAGTACATGATAAAACAATGGTATTCAGAGTGAATCAAAGTGCACTGTTTACGTAAAAGAACAATTCTTCATTAATACACTGTATCAAGCATCAGTCTCTCTCTCTCTCTCTCTCTCTCTCGTAATTTATGTCTTTGGATGTATGTAGATTGTCTTTATTTAAGTAGGATGAACTGCATTTTCTAGATGTATTGTGCATAAAGAACAATACTAAGCATGATCATACTCAGGCATTCAGTTTTCCTCTAGGGCCTTGGGTGACCGAGTGATCTAAAGAGCTTGCCCTTTACCAGTCATTGCCATCTCACCTCTGTCCGCTTGGGTTCGAATCTCGTGTTCGGCCAATGTGGATATGCGATTAAACTTGGCAGTAACTTCTCGTGGGTCGGTGGTAATTACTAGGGTTTCCCAGGTTTCATCCTTTACCAGTTATACTTGCCGCCATGTCTATTATCTGCTGAAATATGGCGTTACAGCAGCAACAACATCAAGAACAATTCTCCGCCGAAAAGAAAGGGTTACTTACTGTGTTTGTTGGCCTATGTTAGGCGTCAGATTTATGTCGTGGTCAACGCGTGTGTGTGTCTATGTACGTGTGCGTGTGTGTGTGTGTGTGTGTGTGTGTGTGTGTGTGTGTGTGAGAGAGAGAGAGAGAGAGAGAGAGAGAGAGAGTTTGTGTATTGGTTTTTTCCACATAGCTTTAACAATTTTTCAATCATATCTCTACGATGTATGTAGTGTGGCAATGTATACTGATGTCTAGCATTGGCGCATCATGCCGCAGACATGTAGCATCATGTCCCACCCAGTCAGGATTAACCTGACACCAGGCCGACCAGTCCTAACACTAACCTCTTAATCCTGAGCGCCAAGCTGCTAGTACCATTTTTATAACTCATTGGTATGACTCGGCCGGGGTTCGAACCCGTTACTTCACGCATCCGAGGCGGATGCTCTAACCACTTAGGCCAACGGAGCGGTTCGGTGGTCAGCGTGCGACCTTTCTGTCGACATTTCTGTTTAGCAGTAACCGGAAGTAGTTGAATGAATTGCACGTGTTTACTATATAAGCGATTGATGCATATTTTTACTTAACTCCCGTCAGTATCGCTGGATATTGAATCACGACAACAAAGTTAAACAAATGGGATAATCGCTAACAGGTATCATAATTTGGATTACGCTACTCGTTAGGTCTTTATTTTGGAGTCAAAAAGCAGAATGCTCATTCACAGTCTAATGTGCGCAGACAGTAATGATGTCGTGTCGGGTTGACGTTTACCTGAGAATTTGAAGGTGCCGAGATTCGGATAAATTGCTTTGTTCATAACGCACCATAGTAGCCAACCCAGGCTGATCAAGTGGTGGGATTCGTACCCCACCCCTTTTCTCGCGAGTCAGCCACACTAACTATTAATTCACAATACACATATTATTATAATGGCGGGGCATAAACTGTTCGACTGCAAAATAAGTTGATCAATACTAATGAGCGGATCTTGATGTGGTTTGGAGATGGGGTACATTCGCCCGCATATCCCTCAACGGTATGTTTCCTATAGCAAATTTTCTTAAGTATTCTTTACATGTAAATGGTTAAAATGTTCCCGTGGAAACGCTTCGCCCCTCTGGGACCGAACCACGGGTTCCGTCCCATAGACACCTTGCCTAATTGTTTATAATCTCCCCATTACGAGATTTATGGACCCGTTCCTGATGGCGACAGAAAGATTGTTTAATTTCAGATAGACTAAACTTGATCCGGAGCCAGTGAGAAAGTTCCAGTTGAAATTTCCGTGTTTTGGGTCAAAGTTCCAATTTCATATGCAATTCAACCGACAAAAGTTTTAAAACATGACATGTAAAATGAATATTCAACAGCAGCGTTAGATTCAGCAATTGAAATTGGAATTCACTTCAGATAAAAGGATAATAATAATAATTTGGTTGGAAACAAAATCCCCGCTCCCGTTGATGAAATGATCGGCTCCTCATGTATTTGCAAAGTGAGCGCGTGCGCTTTCCACACCGTCAGAGTTTATTTGACTGAGTGGTTAAACTTCGCATATTAAAAATTCCATACCATCAAAGCCTAAAGGCATCAAGACCAACATGCCCATGTGGTTTTTATTTCTGTCTTTAATTGTTGTTTCTATGACATCCATGATAAAACAATAAAATAAAAGTTTGGACGACACATTTCAAAGACTAAATTTACGTTACGTTTTGTGTAGGGACATGAACATTTTTGCGGAAAGACGAGAAAACGACCCAAACATTATGATATAGTGTCCTTGTGCGTAAGATACTCGAAGACTTTAGTTCGATTGAAAAAATTCTAATTCTGTTGTGAATTACATTCATAGACACAAAGTCAATGTGCTATTTCAAGCTGCACACATCTAAGATTTGGAATTCTTGCAGTTCTATACTGCAGAAACAAAACAAATCACTGCTTGTCTTTTCCTTTCAAATCACTAAGGTTAACATTTCATTTTTTTATAGAAGGTTTTATTTCAAAGTTTCCATTCAATGTTGTATACATTCACATCCTGTTTAATTTCTGTGTTATAGTATGCATACAAATATTATAAATGGTAGATGAAAATCGATTCGTTGTTGTTGTTGTTGTTGTAGGGTTTAACGCCAATTTCAGCACAAGATAGGCTATACATGGCGCAAGTATTAATGATGGAGGAAGAAACCGGGAAAACCCCGGAAAGAACCACCGACCCACGAGAAGCTACTGGCCAGCTTTCTCACATTACCCACACTGGCCGAACCCGACACTCGAACCCACGCAGACAGTGGTGAGATGGCAATAATCCCTAAGGGTGAGCGCTTTAGACCACTCGTCCACTCGGGGCCCCGAAAATCGAGTCATGACTGATATAAATTATTTGTTTTAGTATGATGTTGTAGCTGTATGTATCAGTTGAAATGATAGGAAATTAATGTCAATAGAAAATCTATTTTCAAAACACCATAAATTATTCACGAACTATTGACATTAAGAAAATCATTCACAGATCATATGCCTTTCTGAAACCATGTCTTGTAATGTAAACCATTCACAGATCGTATGCCTTTCCTGAACTGTGTATTGTACTACAAAATCATTCACAGGTCGTACGTTTTTCTGAGGCCATGTCATGTAATATACATCATTCACAAAACGTATGCCGTTTTGAAACAATGTCTTGTAATAAACATCATTCACAGATCTTATGCCTTTGCTGAACCATGCCTTGTGATACACACTTGTCCCATCTATTGTAAAATTAAAGATTAAGCTATATCCACGTTTCTAAAAGATGTCAAGCTGGTTGAATGAATTAGTTAACACTAAAATTGCTTCGCAAACTTATATCCAAAATGACTGAGAATCCTTATATATATATATATATATATATATATATATATATATATATATATATATATATATATATTGTGACGAACTATATGGGGTGGGATGCTCCCAATATTTTATTGAAACTATTATAGAAGTCCCACCCAGGCTCTGTTTTGTTGGAAGTTAAATTTAGTGAAAGATATATGCAAAGCTCCGAGCTCCCAGTCAGCAATGCCGACGGTTAGATGGTTAAATATGCATAAGAAGTTGAAATTCAATGAATAACAATTTAATAACAATTCAATAATCAAATTACTCAAATGTCCAATTACACTCCTTCTGCTCGACTCTTTAATAAGCCTATTGCACCACTTGACTAACAGTGTGAGATTGATTTCCATCTGTCCTTGTATTTCTACTCATCTGTTGTATCCTTTCTCTCTCTTATTTCTCCCAATTCCTTCCCCTCTTCCTCCCTGACCTCTCTCCAAATTCCTTCTCCTCCTCCTCCTCCTCCTCCTCCTCCTCCGCTTTCTCTAGACTCTTTCTCCTCCTCCTCCACTTTCTCCCCCATGACTACACTTCTGTCGACTTGGACTGTCTCGGCTACAGTCTCAGTTCCGTCTCCACCTCTTGAAGACTTGGGACCCAATGGAACCGGAAGTTCTCTGTCCCCTAAAAGCTTCCTGTGAAAACACAACGACGGTACAATCTTTCTCCTTAGCCCTTTCATCTCACACTACACACAGCCTATCATCAGATAACGGCTATTAAATTTCTTCGGTTACTCATTCGTTCACATCGAGATACCCATACGTTCTTGTATGGTAAACAAACGCCATAATACAGCACGGTATCAATTACTTCTTATACATACATCAATAATTCCGTCACATCAGTACATATTCCTAATCCCGTTATACTAAAAATGTCACAATAATCAGACGCATTTATTTATCTTACAACTCATACAAAGTACGCAAATATTCAAATATGCTTGCTTTGATATATGCATACGTCCATAGTAGCTAATCTTACATACTTCAACCATGTTTCCAAATTCACAATTCAAGCATGTGTAAATTCTAACATAACGCATTAATAAATGCACTGGTTTACTACTAAGTAACATAATAGCGAATTAAAAATTAATTCTGACCACAAGCTAACAATCTACATAATTCCGCCTCGTATCCAATAATTCTCTACGTAAGGCTCAAGCCCGTTTCTCAAATACGCATGTAGATGAAACACTACAAAGGTAATTCTGCATACTAAACGATCCTAGTAATTAAGTGTACATACTACAAATAATTACAATTATGATGCCGTAATATTCTGCAAAAATCGAGCAAATAACTTACAGACCTCTTAGAAGCTTTGTCTTTCCTTAGAATCTACCTCTAAGTTCTGCAGCAAGATTACGAGTGGCTTCTTTTTTGGAGTAAACCCTATTGATCTGCAATCCTTCTAGACTAATACTAAATTACTCTTTACGATTTCGGAAGGTATCATTCGGGTCTGAATTGTAATCACTCCATCTATCTCAATTTTGATTGGACATCGCTGTGGACCGATCCAATCAAACTTAGCGAACAATGTCCATCTCGCTGTCTGCCGACGTGGGACGGATAAGATGTTACGTATATGTAATTTAATTGCTTGTGTGTTAGTTTTAAATTCTCTTTTGTTTTATTTTTATTTCATTACATGTTATTGTAATGATAACTTTATTCACTGGATTTGACAGTTTTCCAGAAAATTCAATTCAGTTCGTTAAACCTGATAAACACGTAGTAGTTTGAAACTTTGTATCTTTTGGTGACCTAGATTTCAGGGCTAGTTTCAGCTCTATAGTAAACACTTTTTTAAATTTCTTTTTTTATTATTGAATCTTATAGTAAGATTCGTTCAGTACAATCGAATTCGTCCATGGCGGACGTGACAGCTGGCACATAATGTTACTACGTTGCTTGAAAGGAAGTGATCACGTGACCTATCAGGTGATCCGTTCTGCGTTTCAGTTAAGGGTTAAAACTGACGTATCATATTGATTTTTTTAGTCAGTCGTAATTCATACCTTCGGACTCAAAGGTATTTATTTTGTTGTTGCCAGTTTGATTTGGTTTTTTCTATTTTTCGGAATTAATAATTTACTTTCCCTGGAGGCTTTATCTAGTGCTCATCAGAATTCTTGGACAAAGACATTTACTGAAAATTATTCGGAATTCTAAAGCCGGAATATTATTCTTGGTGATTCAACAAGGAACTGTCGACACGACAACACAAAGCAGGTTATCGACGACGTCATCGCCTTCCATCTTGGAACTTCATCGGGATTCGAAATTTGATTCACTAAGAACTTTTTAGTGATAGGACTTATATTTTTAATTACTGGATTAATATTTGGATTTGATTCATAAACCTTAAGTCCTTTTTCATATTTTTACCTTGTTTTTCTAGGGAAATAAATTATTTTGTTAAATTTACAAAGCTTGTTGGCTTCACTCTTTCCTTTGTTACTTTTGTACGAGCCTAGACACGTAACAAAGAACACGCCTCGTTCAGCCAGTGGACTTTCCTTTGATCCTTGAACTAACTTATAACATATAGGTGTGATAACGGCAAGCCTTTGTTAAATAATGCGGCCGGTCGCCTTTGCCGACTCAAGTTTCCGGTCTCTGGTTGGTCATGGTAACCTTGCGTAAGAGTTCAACACTGACCCCGCGGAAATCCTTAGAGATCAAACACAAGGCCGCGGTAATATTCCCAAGACGGGTAGATTATAGCTTATATATGACTTTATAGCAGGGGCTTAGCAAAAGTTATATATATATATATATATATATATATATATATATATATATATATATATATATATATATATATAGAGAGAGAGAGAGAGAGAGAGAGAGAGAGAGAGACAGAGAGAGACAGAGAGAGAAAGACAGACAGACAGAGAGAGATATAGACAGACAGACAGACAGAGACGGGGGGAGAATTAAGCACATTCTCACAAACCTTTTATCAGAATAATGGCCAATAAATTATCAGGTCAACTCACGCACTCACATCTAAATAATCCATACACGCTTGGTTCTACAATAGTTGTGCTATAACAATAACAATATTATCAACGACTTCTGATACATGCGTACACATCCCTAGTTGCTAACTCGTCGATATAGTAAACTATCATCATCAACAACAATTATACTCATTTCCTACCCTACGAATTATTAAAGAAACATACAAATATACAAATACCTAATTATTCTTGAACAAGTCCAACAATGACTAACTCTGCATAATTCACAATCTGTATATTCATACACTGATAAAGCAAGTACAAGTTCTAGCACAATTCACTAATAAATTCAGTTATGCATTACCACGCAACACAGTAAAAAGTCCACAATCGAATAATCTACAAACGTTAATTTTGCAAGTGAATAATTCGCTATACGCTACGTATGTATGTATGTATGTATGTATGTATGTATGTATGTATGTAAGATTATACGTCCCTTCTAACCCCACAGGAAGCTTTCCGGGTGGGTGTGAGAGGCGGCACCCGAGGATCGGAGAGAGGGACGACACGTTGACAGCACGTGGACGAAAGCAGTTTGTGGGGAGGCTCAGTACCGGAATTAACACGTGGAAGAGAGTACCGGAAGCGTCGAAAGGACGGATCCGGAAGTGCCAGGAGAGCACATAGTCAAGGGTACTAGCTATATATATATGAGAGAGAGAGAGTGAGATATATATATATGCTATATATATATATATATACTCACACACACACTTTTTTATTTAACTCATCAGACAAAATTCTTCTAAGCCATGTAGTTTCAGGGCATTCATAAATTAAATATATTATTCATATTAAATCGTCCCACATGATAATCCTTGATAACAATATTTCTTTTCATTTGTCCTATGATCAGTGTCATACAAACTTGTAAAAGTATGTACTTAATTCACTAAGAATCAGCAAGGATGTTTTGGCTGTGACCTGTCGTAAACCTCGCTAATAGTCAGCAAGGATATATTGGTTGTGACCTGTCATAAACCTCACTAAAAGTCAGCAATGATGTATTGGCTGTGACCTGTCGTAAACCACTTCGCTATTTCTGTTTCGGTGATACAATACTAAACGTACGAGTCGTAAACCTCGTATTATACAGTGTATCCCCAAGGGGTGTAAAATTGAGGGTAGAAATAACCCCTTGGTGTCAGAACTGGGGGTCAAATAAAAAATGTGGGGGTCAAAAGTGTACTGAAAAATTTTCACCTGACCCGTACTTTTTCAACTTGAAATAGGATATTGCAACTTGCACAACATACACTCTCTCTCTAAAAATACAAATAAACCAGCACACACAGTTAACACACAAATGCATTCCATTCAAAGTATAATTTTATTAGTTCATTTTCCTTTCAGTTTAAAGTCGTACTTTTAACAGTCTTCTTATAATCTTTATGAAACAATATTATAGACCAACACATTACATATAAGCCAATACAAAAAGCCAAATAAATTTTTGTAACCAAATGACAGTTAATTTACTACCTGTCATAAAATGTGTACTATCATCGATTTTATTGTATTTCGTCCTAAAACACATTTATCCAAA
>JAECUM010028704.1:0-66901 GCA_016617855.1 Megalonaias nervosa | reverse complement strand
TAAATCTTATTTTGCCATCTTTCAACCTAGAGACCACGTGGGCTCATTCTAACACACCGTCAACAACATCATCGTCTCTAATTAGTACCTGGGGTAAAAGGAAAATATACATCAATTTCAATGGAAAACAAGCAATGTCCTTCCCAGGAGGAACAGCCTCTGCAACGCTAGAGATACAGACTCCTTTTGATCCTATCACAGATCTTTCACTGAAGATGTCACATGAGCATAACTCGGGAAGTATCATCTCTAATCTTGTTGTAATGAATCAAGGGTCACGTGTCCTCTATATTGATGTGAACCATCAGTGTGGAAACGGACAAATTAAGTCTACCTTCCAGTTTTCCAATCCAAGGTTAGGTGCCTCACAACTGAATATTGACACACAATACCAAAATTATCCTGTCAACCTTCATGGGGTTCTGGTAATAGCTTCAAATAACATGCTATCCCTCGATGTTTCCATCAATAACAACGGCGATACGTCACTTGAACTGAAAACACCTATCAGCGGGTACGAGAAGGTGTCCCTGCAGACCAGCATGAAAACGGAAAACCAGGAAAACGTCTTCGGTGGATCTTTATCGTTTAGCTCGAGCAATACCTTCACAGCAGAAACACGGTACCGATTTGACTCTATAAAGAGATTTAACGTAGTCATCAAGACACCCTATGCATCTCTACAAAGTGTTCAGATTGATGTGAGAGGGCAAGGATACATTTCATCATTTTCTGCTGATGCTAGCGTTGAGATACTCCCTGTTCTGAACAGGATGTCACTTTCGGGCAGACTGAATACTCTGAATGGACTGTCATGCAAACTTAGACTCGACACACCTTTCCGTCAACTTCCATACCTTCAAGTAACAGCTAATAGCGAAAAGCCAGGGGAAACGAGAACATCGGTATTGGAGATAGAATACATGCCAAGGAAGGTTTTGAAAATGGAGTCTGTCCACAATCTGAGTGATCTGCGAAAATTTCAAGGAGCATTCACATTGACGACGCCATTTGTAGGATTTGACTACTCCAACTTCGATTTCATACATGACGGCGACCAAAATAGAAAATACAACCTGGCTATAAATTTCGATACACTCTCAGACGTTAAAGCGGAGATCATTCTTCAAACACCAATAGATGGCTTTGAACAGTCATCAGTTTCTCTCGTGCATACAGGCTCCCTAGGAGATTTTGTAAGTCGTGCAGAGATGTCGTATGGACGAGGCAAGAAATATAGTGCTGAGGCAAAGATTAACATAAATCCTTCCGCAAATGTTGAACTGACTTTCTTAACTCCGTTACAGGACTACAGGGTGTCTCAGTTATTATTCACCAACAGCGGGGACTTGTCTAACCTCAAATCACATGCTGAAATTCTCATCAGTGAAGATAAATCCACCTTAGATTTTACATTTTCCTCCAGAGGAAATATCATGAGTAGCCTTGCCATTACAAGTGCCTATTTTGGCCCCGTCAAGGCTTCTTTCTCACATCAAGGACCAATGACTAACTTGAATACCAGGATGCAAGCTGAGTATGGACGGCAGAGCATCTTCGTCCAAGCCAAACTGAACGCTGCTTCTGGTGTTGTTGGAACATTGATGCTGAGAACACCATTCAGGCGCTTTGAAAATCATCAACTGACGTTTAGCTATGATGGAACTCCAACCAATTTCCAGTCCTCAGCAAAATACGTCTTTAATGCAGAGAGCGTTTCAATCGACGTCTCCATTGCGAATGAGCCAGCCATAACTGGTACTGTGACAATCAAAAGTCCATGGTTTAAGCCAATCCTTACGTCCTTTACACTGGAAATGACACAGAAGAACATTCACGTCGCTGCACTAGTAAACTACGACAAAAAGAAGATGCAAGGAGATGCTAGGCTAGACGTTGAAGACAATATCCATGCAAGTGCTTCCCTTACAACTCCATTTGAGGGGTTGCAAGAACTTACCGCAACATTTGATCATTCGGGATCTCTGGCAAACTTTAGATGCCGAGGCGAGCTTGGACGAGCTGATGAAAGAATAGAAGTCAGCGCTAACTTTGACGCAACCAGAGATTTAAGTGGTTCTTTCTCATTTTTGAGTCCCATTCCTGGCTATGAAAACATCGGAGTTTCCTTAAAACACGTTGGTGGAATGGACAACTTTAATAGCGAAGCTACTATTATTGTAAATAGAGACAGCATTGAAGGAAGGACATCCTTTAATATCAGACCTGCTTATTTGGATACCTCTGCTTCCATAATTTCGACTTTCTCATCGGTACCGAGACTTCAGTTCCGCTTGAAGCATAGTGGATATCCCAGCGACATAATCAGCCATGTGGAAGCAATGATAAATAATGACAAACATGAAGCTGATATCACATTTAATATGAATAAAGGAATAACGGGAATTATCACTGTAAGGTGCCCCTTCATTAACGACATTGATCTTGTTATGAACCACGCAGGTGACCTGGCTAACTTCAGAAGTCATTTAGACATTACTCTTGCTGGTGTTAAGAAGGTTGACATGAATGCAGTATTGACCACAGGGCAAGAAATAACTGGTGATCTATCTATTGATTTGCCAATCCCAGACTTCAGAACTTCTCGTGTGTCATTCAAGCATGTAAAGAGTTCAACAGAGATGAGGGGCCATTTTGAAATCTTTGTAATGAATAAGGAAACTGTAGGAGACATCGCTGTAACAATCTATCCCAATATTGAAGGGAGTGTTTCGCTAAAGAATCCATTCACCGAGGACGTAGCATCATCATTTAAATTCATTGGCAACAGCAAGAAATTTGATTCGAGTGCTGAATTAGTGTATGGAGCAGTCCAACAGTTAGTTATTGGTGCTACGATGGCTGTAACTCCAAGACTTACTGGCAAACTTTTGGTGCAGTCGGTTTTCTTTAATCCAGTGGAAATTTCTTTAGAGCATGAAGGTCAACTATCTACCTTCCAATCTGGTCTACAGATGTCCTACGGAAATAATCGACTGACAGGTAAAGTCTCCTGCACAACCAATCCAAACATTGAGGTCGACATCACCATCACAACACCTTTCACAGGATACGAAAGAATTAACGCTGCTACGTACTACCGTGGAACAATTTCCAATTCCAACAGTCACGCAGAAATTAGCGTCGGAAATAATAAACATGAAATGGACATCACCTTGGCGACAGAGCCGCGTCTTCGTGGATGGATGAGCGTAAAATCTCCATACTTTAATGACATTCAAGCCAACATTGACCACGCAGGTGAAATAACCAACTTCATGACCAATGCTGGATTGACCTACGGTACCAATACTCCTGTTTTGTTACGGAGTAGTTTTGATACCAGTAAAAAGATTGACTTCAAGTTCACCCTAAGATTTCCTTTCGTACAAGACATAAATGTAGCCATCGAGACAAATGGAGACCTATCTGATTTATCTTCTCACGGAGAAATATCTGTTGGTGACAGAAAAATAGAGTCTGATGTTTCATTCAACAGAAAGAATAAGTTGGCTGGAAGTCTATCTCTTCGATCAACAATGTTCAGACCCTTCCAAGCATCCTTTGAACATGCAGGAGGATTTTCATCTTTTAAATGTCATGCGGACGCAGGCCTTGGCATCGAAAAGACAGAAGTTGATGTAACATTTGATACAGACGAAAATATCGAGGGCAGTTTATCCATTACCTCCACAAGTTTCGAAACAATTAGTGTCACCTTCACGCACTCTGGACCGCTCAGTGCATTCAGAAGCCACGCTGAATCATCTTTTGGCGATAAAAAAGTTGAGAGCGATATTCAATTCAGCTGGAACAAAATTGTAGAAGGACGCTTTTCTTTCCAGTCACCATGGTTCAGTCCAATGAAGGCCTCTTTCGAACACAATGGAGCCGTATCAGACTTCAAAAGCCATGCTGAGGTTACCTTGGGGTCAAAGACAACATCTGGGGACGTGAGTCTGAACTTGATTGGGAAAATAAGCGGAAGTGTGTCGGTTCAGTCACCAGTTTTCAACAATGTCATGGCTACCCTTGAATACAATGGTGACATTTCTAATATGAGTTCAGAGGCATCACTGTCCATTGGAAACAGAAGGTTTAGTGCAATGACTGTGTTCGCTACTCGGCCAAATTTCAACCTCGAAGTAGTTGTAGCAACTCCAGTGCAAGGTTATGAGAGAACAAGCATCGCTATTCGCCATGATGGGTATCTGACAAACTTTAAATGCCACGCTGAATGTTTCATTGGAAACAAGAGAAGCGAAGGGGATTTAATTTTCAAAGTACAACCAAAATTGGAAGGGAGCCTTGAAGTGAAGACTCCATTTTTCCAGGACACCAGCATCAGATTTGATGCTGCAACCAGTTCATCTAGCCTTGAAGCTCACGCTACTGTGCTCTACGGGCAAGAGAGGATGTTTCATCTTGATGCTAACTACCAAGCAGACAACGTCATCATCGCAAACATGGAGATGACAACGCCTTTGCAAGGCTTTCGACAACTAGGGGGCAACTTTAATTTTGATGGAAATCTGAGGCGGTTCCAAACATCGTTTGAATTTAGAAAGGAAAACGAAAAACTGCTTTCCACCAGAGCCATCTTCGAAAATGATAATAAATTGAGCGGACAAGTAAGCTTCCTTACGCCTGTCACCTCGCTACTCACTGGAAATTTTAACCACAATGGACAATTGTCAGACTTCAAATCAGACTTCGATTTCAACTATGGAGAGAAGAGAATTTTTGCCAACGTAATGTTCAGAGCCTCGCCAACAGAAGGATCCATAGAAATCAAAGCTCCATTCATGAGCGATACATCGGGGTCTTTTAGATTCGATGGTCAGCCATCCAATTTTAAGGTCCATGTTGACGGAAAGGCTTTGGGAGAAACAGGTGCAAGTGACATATCTTTCACCACTGGTAACGGTATTACTGGGAACCTCAAAGTGCAAAGCTCAATTCCATGTCTTGACAATATAGAAGGATCATTCAGCCATGCAATGAGTTATAAAAGCATCGAATCTAAAGCTAAACTACAATACTCTCCCGGAAAAGCCTATGAAATAAATGGAAGGGTTAGTTGGAGAAGAGTTCTTGAGGGAAACATCATAATCAAAAGCCCAATCGTCGCCTGGGAACAGACCAGCATATCATTCAGACACCAGGGTAGCTTTCCGAACATTCAGACCCATGCAGAAATGATTCAATCTCTGCAGAAATTCGAAATCGATGCCACTCTTGGCTTTGACCAGTCGTCTGTAGGTGCAATCTCCATCAAAACGCCCATTACTGACTTTGAAAACGTAGGATTCAGTTTCAGAAGGGTCGGAGATCTCTCCAACCTCGTAGCAGAAGCAAAGGTCACCTATGCTTCACAAAAGACAATTGCAGGGTCATACAATCACAACATTATCGGAAACAAGCTGCAGACAAAAGCAGTCTTTACAACCCCATACACCGAGGACTTCACGCTCAGCTATAATCAAGATGGTGATTTTAACAATTTTGTCTCTACTCTTGAAGCCTACATGGGTAGCCAGAATGGACTTGCAACAGAGCTGTTATTCAAAAACAGTCTCCAGACCATTGACTTTACATCTACAGCCACAATTATCCTCGGAGGGACCAGAAAATCCTCTCGACTGACCTTGCATCACGAAGGACCGTTCAGTAACTTTAAAACCAGTGCCTCGGCAAATTTTATCGGACAGGAAGCAAAAGTCGAGGCCTCTCTAAAAAGCGATTCCACAATTCAAGGTTCAATGTCCATTCAAACCCCTCTTGAAAACTTTAGAGACATTGGACTGTCTTTTGAGCATTCATGGAATCTTGGAAAAATCTCAACTCGTGGTTCCATCAAGTATGACGTGAGTAAAACGATCGGAGGGGACTTCAGCTACTACAGATATAATTGGCAGCAACTTCAGACCTCTTTCGAGGTAAGAACACCTTTTACTGGTTACGAGTACAACAAAGTATCATACGAGCATAACGAAAATAAGAACGGCTTCAGATGTAATGCTCAGATTGACTGCGCAGGCCAAAGCATAACTGCACTGCTTCACGCCTCCAATGTCCCAATGAATTTTGGTTTTGATGTAAAAACCTCGTTCCCAGGATATGAGGAGTTGGGCATGAAATGTAAACTAGAATCTAGAACTGGAATGTATTCTGGTGAAGCTAAAGTAACCTTGAGCAGAAATAGTGCCATAGCACTATCTGGAAGTGTTGATCTGAATGTGACACCCATGACTGGCAAATTACAGTTAACTACACCATTCCAAGGCTTTGAATCCATGGAAACCACAGTCAGCCACAGTGGGGAGTGGCGCAACTTTGAGACGAAGATCTATCTGAATACTCCTGTCACCTCGTCAATAAGCACCAGCCTCAATTTCAAACACATAAATACCCGAGACAGTTTTTCAAGTCAAGCGAATTTGAACTGGGGTTCTCCGGTATCTCAAATTATGGGCTACGAACTGTCGCTGGACCAGGAGACCTCCAACTTGAAGGTCAGACTTCCTTCCAGAACATTGGCACTGATGGGGACCAAAAGGACCAATCGTTACACCAGTCACACTGAAGGTTCCTTCCTCTGGGATGCTGATTCTGATCCAAACAAGAAAATTGCTTTTACAGCTGACATTACACCACAGGATGACTTCCTAAAAGCCGACTTGACCCTGATGATGCCGACCATTGGAAAGGTGAGTTTTTCTCTAAATGAATCCGTTGGTTTAAGAAGATTCATTTGAAAATTCAGATCTATTCATTTCTTAATATTTCATTACATTCTAACTTTTCCTTTTGATTGCGTAGTGGAAAATGTGTGATTTATTTGCAACGTAATGGAATCAAATTTTATTAAAATTTGTTACTTGACAAATTTGTTTCAAATATACATTAAATGAAAGGTAAATAGCCACGCAATATTTGGTATTAATACAAAGATGTGGTTTCCTTTCATTTACAGGACTTTAAACTTGGATCGGAGATGATCTTGAACAGGGGAGCCGTCATTTTCGACGGGAAGACCCAATTGTCCTTTTCCACGGATTCTAGAAAGACCCTCTCTGTTTTCACTCGTTTGGTTGATACATCATCTGGATACTACAGCAAGAACTACAGCTTTTCTTTGGGAATCAGTCATCCCTACACTAGTGTCGATATCAGCCTGAAGAGTCATATTGGAAGCTCCAGTGAGAGGATGTCAGCTGGTTTCGATCTCTCCTACCTCACAGCTCGCGGTGAAACTAAATCCATTGGCATTAATGGAGAACTCGACAGCGTCCGCAAACAAATGACTTTCAAGGTATGACTGATATTTCAGCTTCGAAATAAAGCTTTAAGATTAGTTGCTTTATGGACTGATTTATTATTCTATTAGTCTACCGTCAATCGCATGTAGCTAAAAGAAATTCTTCCTATCATTAAGAAGGCATAATTTTCATTTTCAACACATAATGTCTGAGTACGATGAAGCGAAGATGTCTTCCCAATAACCCTTCAGTTCTTTAATCAAGTTTTAAAATATAATTATTGGACAGTCAGGATGTAGTTATCATCATTGACTGAATGAGCTATTTCCAATATTTCAGGCTGATACTCCACTAAAAAACATCCAAATCTCAGGAAACGTTCGCACAGAGGCTCCTTACACAGTTACTCTGAGAAATGCTTTTGATATGACTACAGAGTTGTCTCTAGATCCAGTAGGACGGGCCATCAATTTTCATATGAACTATGATATCGGTAAGGATATATACAATGAAATTCTAGTTTTATGATCTTGAGAAACTAAAATTTGGTTTCAATTTCTGACCACTCATATAAGCTCTCTTACCTACATTTTAATGATCCAAGAAATCTCTTCTTTTCCATTGGGCAATAGTAAAGAAAGATTAATGTATGCCCGACGTACTTTGATAATTCAACAAGAATAAACAGATTAGATCTTTTATAAGCTTGTTTAACTAAAATTGGCAATAAACAGTAAGGTGATTGTATTTTCTTGATAGAGTAAACAACATGGCGTATCTTCACGTCTCGCTATTTATTTCTTTCAAAGACAATCCTCGAGATTCCCTCCAAGTCATTGCCAGGTATATAAATAGTTCGGCTGTGGCAACTGAGATTTATCACGTGACCAGCGGCGGCAGACGCATGACAGATGGCATCGTGTCGCTTCGATTAAACACTTCTACCCTACTCCACAGCCGTATACACTGGAGACCGAGCATGCTCCGAGACCTTCAGGTATATTAACAACACAACCGTATCCATAACATCTAAACCCTTATAAAATTATTGTTTCGAATTATATGTGACAAAACTCTATAGCTTTGTAAAACTACAAATAATAACTCTGGGTCACAAATTTTCATACGAAATGATGCCTTTTACTAGGATTGAACGATTTGGCCAACTGCCAAAATTTTCATCCTAAATTATTGAGTTTATATGATAAACTTGTAAATTCATGTAACTTACAAGAATCGATTTATTTTAGCATCCTACTTCTTCAGAGATCATCTTATATAAAGGCGTTATTATAATTTAATATCATTGGTCCGGACATGTTCCGGACATGTCATACTCTTGCATCCCTCAAATATTGATTGTTCAGTTTCGTTTCATGTTAGTTTCTAATTTGCAAATTAAGATCACAAGAGTTTTCCTTTTATTACTAGAGTTTCATCAATGTGAAGTCAGAGAAGTACATGGTGGACTTCCGAAACATTCTGAAGGAAATGAGGAGAAATGTTGATGATGAGATTTACCTAAAATCCAGAAGGATCAGTCAAGCATTTGAAGATGATACTGCGGCTTTCCGGGAGGATCTCAGATCTCTCAGAGCCATGTACGACAACAATGACTACCACCTTAAGGATATTGTCGACAACATTATGTACGTAGTTCCAAACAAATCCAGCTTTTTTTTCAATTAATAATAATTTAATATCCGTATCAATTAAAACCAATTTAATATCCTTAGAGTCCTAGTCGAAGAATTTTATAAGAATCCATATACTTCATACCATGTAGTTACGACTGGACACTCATTAACGTATTCATAGAGTTTTAACAACTATGTTCTAACAGAGGAAGTATCCCATTAAACCCCACCCCATCCCCTCAAACATACTACTGGTCTAGAATAATTTCTACGCTGGAAATAATTATCTGACTGTCTAGGTGACCTATGGTCACGGGATGTATCATAGCATTTGTTGAATCCTGAAACAATATTGCATGTAAGAAGATCAAATAATCACTTGGGACTTTTGAGCTTTGAACAGTGTACTTCACAAATGTGATATCTTGTATATTTGTTCGGCATAACAATTCGTTTTCCATGCCTGTAATTTCTTTTCTATTGCAACAGAATCAAATACCAGGAGCTAAACCAACTTTCCATGGATTATCTAGTTTCCACTAAGGAATGGACGGCTTATAACACTGAACGAATGATCCACGCCATGGAAGAAAAACTGAATGTACGGGGTTTTTGTTCTGTCTCCGATCGAAAATCAATAACAAAAGTTAAACTGCCTCTTTTACTTCATTCCGCCCCTTATCTTCAAATTCTCGTCATCTTTTATTTCATGTTTAATTTGTTTTGCTCTTTTCTCGTGTTATTTGTCTTTTATTACTGAAACTCCTATGTTAGATACAATAGATGTGTATCGAAAGGAAATTATTGCACACCTTTTTGTTAATATTTATGTACATTTAACTACAATCGCTCCTTTGTCCCGTGCACCCAAAAACATTACCGATTGTGTTATCTTTATTATAAAAAGATATTTAAAAATATATCCATCAGTCAGTTTTTAATAAATCCCAGTAGACTTCGGAAAATGTTTTGATGGATATAATCATTTTTCAGGTGATCATGGATGAAATGCCTTCACTCTACTTTCAACTTCTTGACAAAGTGTCTCCACACCTGAGTCAATATACTCAGCAACTTCAACTTTACAGATCGAAGCTGACAGGTAAGATATTCATGTATATCACTGATATAAAATTGTTTGAAAAATACCAAGTGCAGACCAATAGTGTCAATAGCTTCATTCTCCCGTCCTCAAAAATCAGTTTGTTTAATTGTATTGGCAGTTTATACCGAATGTTATAAATATGCTGTTTAACGGATAAAACATACGTGTGTAGTTCCTTGTGTATTATCTATAAGATCTAAATGTCTGATTTGTTCACTTTCTGATAAACACGATAATATTGAAATACCTTTTTCAGGCCTTGTCAACGATCCACAAATCGTCTCATACCTCCAGAAGGTGCAGAGTTTCCCCATCAAGCAGCAATTCACTGACATGGCTCACCAGTACAGCTCCGTCGCCTACAACACTCACGATCTTGTAAACACTCACCTCATCAATCTGCTGGGAAGCGATAATATCGACCTTTTGCAAAGCACTCTTCAGCATGTGAGTCGGGCAATAAAAAATAGGTTGTCGTTTTACAGAGCACTCTTCAACATGTGATTAGGTTAATATTGCTCTCTTAGAGATGGCTGTTCAACATGTGAGTAGGAAATAACTCCTGATGTTGACCTTGTGCAGGAGAATAGTATATACTAACAATTATGTTGATATCTTCAGCATGATAGTAGGGTAATAACAATTTATATTAACCTACCATAGACCGTTCTTCAACATATTGGTAGAACAATAACAATTGATGATGGCCTTTTACATGGCATTCTTAAGCATGTGAGCCCCATTCGTATGCAGTGGAAACTATCCAAAATCAGCTGAACGAAAGCAAGCAAACCTACAAAACGTAAATTATCTATTTTACTTTCAAATGACTTCTCTATTCTTTGTTTCGCGATCGTATCTGATAGTTTAAGAGCTGAATTTGAACTTACATTCATTTTGTTATTCGTATGTGTCCGATTTAAAACATTTCGTTTATTACAAAGCAAAACTTATCAAGTAATTATGCTCTCTTATCATATAAATAACACAATGTCCCTTAGTTAATTTAAGTAGGATAAAATATTTCTTATTTTAGTTGTATACTTTCCTACCAAAACCCACAGTGAATTCCATTTTTATACAATAATAATTGCAAAATCTCCCAATTCAGGGCAAGAACGCCTACAAGTACTGGGATATCGAAGAGAACGTGAAGCTGGTCCTAAAGAAAATATATCTCACCATCCGTCGAACTGTGGAAGAGGAACTGACCTTCATGAAGCACTTTGTCAACATGAGCTATAGTGACATCACCGTATACGACCCTGTCAATGGTGAAATTCAAGCTGATATTTACCTTCCCATCCCTCTGGAATCCCTTGACGTCCTTCCTGTTTTCAATATTCCAAAGTATTTTAATAGGATCAACGGTTACCTGCCAGGTTCTTTTGATACATCCTCCTACATCCCAGGCAGCGACTACAAAAACTGGCTCCCGCCATTTAGAGGTAATTCACGACAATTATTCAATCACTCACCTACATATACGTTACAATTATATTTACCTAGAGATAGGAAACAGTACCTTTTCTACTATCTACGAAAGACATGACTTCAGAACATTCTTTACGGGCAAAAATATATTTTGCTCTTTGAAATCTTTAAATCGCATCATCTTTCTACCCGAAAATTGACTATGATCCTCAATGGCAGAGCAACGATAGTTCAGCTATTACGTAATTATGAGTTTATTCACACTTTAGATAGCAACAAAATAAATATAATAATTTGAAACAATAGTTCATATTACATGTATATAATTTAATTTCTAAAGAGTCATATGTCGGTGAAAATAACTTGTTTCCTCAATGATATGTGCTCTAATTCTCATGGCTCAATGCTATAATGAACTTGTTTTGTGATACATTTTTTTTCCAAAAAGCAAATGCTGCGATGGATTTAGATAATACTCGCCGAAATGCAAGCTACGAAACATGTATGATTTTCCAGCTCAAATGTTATAATTGAATATTTAGGTAATTGGTTTGTACATTTGCATCAAACTTTAAGCTGAGACTACTAAGGTTGTCCAGGCTATCTTGGCACAGATTTGAAAGAACAATATCTTTCCTGTTTTAAAATGATTTGTTTTTTGTGTGTGTACAATTCAGAATTTAGCACAGATCCAAGACTCGGTAGGAGCAATTTGAATATAACTCTCAGAGAGTAACGGCACCGCACTTAATAATGTTAAATGAAATTTGTATTACTACAGAACTTTCCTTCATCAAATAATACTTTAAAATAAATAACTAAAGATGTAATGGCAAAATTCTCAGACCATATATACCAAAATGTTGTAATTATTTATCAGTAATCTATAATACCATCACAAATTTGAATTCATCCTTTCTGTTATGTTTTCCCAGGTGAAGCCACACTTGAAGGATCTGTAATCACCACCTTTGATGGCAAGACTTATACCTTGAGCAGTTCCTGTACCTACATCCTTGCCAGAGACTTCAAGAATGGAAACTTCTCCATCATTCTCAAAAACGATAATGAGAAGGAGATCATCATCATCTTCCAAGGCAAAACAATCGAGATGCTGAAGGGAGGAAAGGTGAGAAATATAAATCTCCCTGAAAGTAAAACTTTATTTGGTAAAATGTGTTACCTTGATTTCAGTAGGAGAGGTTTTCATTAAGCAGTGAATGAAAACATATGGACTAGATTTTCATGATATAGACGTTAAATATAATGATCGGGAAGTAAAGATCGTGGTTGATATGTTATTGACATCATTGCATATAAAGGTCCCGTATTAGTGAAGAGTATGCCAATGTTTATTTCACATCCAGTTGCATTTTAAATAACAGTTAATTGAATTAAAATATTCTACAATTATTGATTTCTAGTAATGCATTAATTATTTGAAATAATTACTTTTCCAGATCCTTGTTGATGCTGAACCAAAGGATCTGCCCTACAGTTACAACAACGTCCTTATCAGCACTGATGGAAACACGATAACGCTGGACGCCAAGAACAATTTCCTTGTAGACTACAACACCTTACTGGATAGACACACGTTCACCATGAGCGGCTGGTACTACGGTAAAATAGCTGGTCTTCTTGGGTCCTATGACAACGAGCCCAGCAACGACTTCGTTACCTCATTCGGCAAGGTCATTGATGACGAAAGACGGTTCAGCAGCACGTGGGAGGTCGGATCTGGATCATGCCGTTGATCGCTAAAGCAAACCATTGAATGTCAAAACTAACCATCCTACCTGACTTTTCTTTTGCAGCGAAAGAAATTCAAAACTGAAAAACTTGATTGATATTACGATTTTTGATTGAAATGAACTTTCATAGGGTCTTATTTCTCGTGAGAAAGACGCCAGTATTTATTTTGTCAATTTTCAAATCCGAGCATTTTGTCATCTCTTGTGCATCAAAATTCATAATCAATAAAAAGTTATAAATGTAGTAAACTACTTCGAATTTCTCGTGAATTTATCACATTTTTCTCATTTTCATTGCTATTTCGTTCCGATCCTAAGTCCTCACTATCGATCTTTTGTTTGATGTACACTGTGTTGAATAGTATTGATACTGGCACACACAGATTCTTAGAAATAGCTATCCAAATGGCAAGCAGACGTTTTGAATAAGATTTTAACACTACATTTTTTAACTAGATGCAAATTAAAAATGAAAACTTGTCATTGCAGCTAATAATAAATCTGCTCGCCACTGGCAATTTCCAACCTCCTGTAACCAACAAATCTACTTGCTGCGTCAAAGTATTATATGCAAAGTAATTGTTCCTCATGGAAACGTACATACATACATACATACATACATACATACATACATACACACACACATGTAACAGGATCTGACCTGAGTGGATTAAATAACAACACAATGTGATGAAAGATGGAAGTTTATGAAATGAATTGATTAATATATATATATATATATATATATATATATATATATATATATATATATATATATATATATATATATATATATATATATATCCTGTTTAACATATTCAGTGTGATTCTATCACACTCCAAACACACGACTCATTCTATTACTTAACACAAACATTCAGAAATGGAAAAACAAAAGTGTGATTCATATGTTCAAAAAGACTCATTCGATTACTTAACACAAACATTCGGAAATGGAAAAACAAAAATGTGATTCATGTGTTCAAAAATGACGGTAAGATTCATATAATCTCATGTAATGAAAGTAAGATTCAAATAATCTCATGTAATGAAGGTAATGAAAGTAAGATTCACATAATCTCACGTAAGGAAAGCAAGATTCAAATAATCTCATGTAATGAAAGTGAGATTCAAATAATCTCATGGAATGAAAGTAAGATTCAAATAATCTCATGTAATGAAAGTGACACAATTGTATTCGATTGAAACAACATCAACAATTGCAACAAATATGTGATCATATGACTCAACATGACAATTGTACCAAACACATGACTCGTTAGTCATTTGTACAGCCCGTACAATTCATAACCACGTATGACTCATAAATATTTGTAAAAACTTGCAAACGAAACATTTTGACCTGGTTTACGTGTCCATTGTCAAACCATACAGTTCTCCTGAATTCTTGGGTTGGTCCACACTTGTATTGACCATACACACCCTTCATGGATCCACCATGCGCACAAGTTTACAAATCAGCAGTTCCGTCCTTGTATGGCCTTGATGGTCACACCTGCTTCCATCCCCATACAGACATACAGACGGCCAGACCTACAGCCTGATATACCCGCACACACACGCACACAGCCCTATGGCTGTAGAACAAAAATGGAGAACGTATACTCTTGGACAAGATCCAAAAGACCAATGCGTCAATTAGATAAGAACCTTGTCTTAAATTTCCAGGGGAATGAGTATTAGTAAGGGTAAAATACCCGTGCATACCGTGCTTTTAGTGTCTCTCGCCGCAAGCGATCTACGACGGGATACATACTAGTTCAGTCGCTTAACTAAAAGAATAATTATCCACCTAGGTAACGTTGTACGCATGTATGACGAAAATGATCAAATCGTTCTAAGGTGAAACCAAGTTATTTCTTGCCTTATTCTGTGACAACATACATACATACATATATACATACATACATACAATTGCAAACGCGTGACCACAAATTAGGATAATATATTTCCCGAATATAGTTTTGGATTATTGGATTATCTGACTAACTATTAGTCTATCCAAAGTTGATTTTCTTTCTTTCTTTCAATCATTATTTAGGATATCAGGAATAGGTTTCTCAATGGTAAACCAATTTTGATGGAATTATAAGCTGCACAAAAGACTACCACTTTTAGAGCAAAACTCTTTTTAGGTGTCAACAATCAATGCGTGATTTGGAGTTTTGATGACCTTACGATTTATTTTGGCAACTTAAGATATATTTTGAAGATGACTTGTCATCCCTAACACATAGTAAGGACAATAGATACATTTACTTGTCCATGCGTGCCTAGTTATTTGGTAAGTTAAATGTTTTATTCAGTGGGGGTGCTTTTCACACCAAGAATTTATTGATTACAATAACGCAGTGTTGCTTTATACATAAATAAAAATAAATTATAAAAATTTTCAGATGCCTTAAAATATTTTATAACTTTTCATTCTATACTGATTTTTCATTTGTTTTAAAAGAGCTGTTCATCAGGTTTATAATTCATTTTTAAACAGATAATTCTTTAAATAATTTATAAAATTGAATACTCTACATCAAATTCTTGGAAGTCAAAGGAATACGTTTTCTACGATCGCATTTTCTTATCTCCCAAGCAGTTGTATCTGAATGAAATAAACAGTTTTAATACTTTCCAAATATTTCAGTTATCGTCTGTGGCTTGATATGATTAGATTTCCTCCTTTTGCATGAATATGTAAAAACCTGCTTAACCAATCGTTGCGTTAGGACGAGCAATTTCACTGTTTTGTAGGAGATTGTTACAATGTGCTGTTGATGACATTTGTGTTCATTGTTCCTAAACACTCGTGAAAAACAAGGAAATCTCGTCCCAGTTAACCACTGTTGATATAGGATTGTAGAGTATTGTCGCCCGTGGCTTGTGAGGATGAGAGACAGTAGCTAATGAGAACTGAATGTATACATACGTCCTCATTTCGCTTATGTCTTCTACACGCCCTATCACAAGCATTATCTCTACGTTCGAAAACTCAATTCAATCGTTTCTTGTCCTCATCTTTGATTACATCTATACGACTTCGCAACAATGGAAGATTTTGTAGTTGACAGAGCCTTTCGCATTGGCAGTGATCCCAATTTGTTGATGAAATAAAGCTAACTGTATATTATTTTATGATGTGATGGAATAGCTCTGTAAAATATAAAATTGAGTCACCTCATCTCAGTTCGTTTAAGTTGCTTCTAAAGTGTCAGAAACCAGTCTTGTCAAAACCTGAAGTGCCACATCCTTCTTTTTCTAACAGTGAGTTAAGTGTTCTGACTGGAAAGCTGTCTATTCTGACCTTCCGTCTTGTTTTACTTACTTCGTCTTCTCTAAGAGATTGGATTTGCAAAGTAGAAGAATTACAACAGCAGGCAACAGACAGAAGATATATTAATAGCCAAGTTACTAATATTGGTAATTGATAATTTTTTAATTCATTTCCGAGTCAGAACGACGCTTCTATCTTGGAATATTGTTTATGTTGAGTCTTTGGAATCGTGTCTTGTTCTATTCAGATATAATTTGAGAAAAATCGTTGATTTAAATTATGCCTTAAAATTACAAAATGCTCATTAAAGTTTTGGACTAAAGCACTACTCTCGAATTATTGAGGACTTATTCAAAGAGATTCTGGATTATATGATTGTACTACATCAAGAATATTAGTACATCAACACATTCAAGACGATTGACATCCATTCGGAGCATTTTAAACTTTTTGGAATTCTAATAGGGCATTTAGGATTATTTAAGATTTAATTCACAAAACTGCAAATTCCTCTTAAATTTGCACTTCTTATTCTAGGAAAAAATTATTATTATTTTGAAGTTTACTCAACTTGTTTGTTTCGCTTCGTTGTGTTGCTTGGTTCAAGAACATAGAGTCTTAACAGTAGGATTGCCTTTTCCCGCTGTAAAACATCGGTACACGATAGCACTATTCTCCCTCACTCGTGACCTTCATCTTAACTCGTGTGCTATTATACGTGTGCCTTCTACTACGAGCATAATGTAGACAGAGTAGGGAAAACATCCTGATTGTCATCAGCACTTGAACATCTCGTTCACAATAATCTAGACAAATATTGACTGCAACACATTTACAATCTAATTAGAGAAGTTGTTGGAGTTTAGTTTCTTTCAATAAGGCCATTTCACTCTGATTAACCCAGTTACATTTAGGACTTCTTTAGACAAATTTCGAGTCGAAAAAGTGCTTGTAATAATTGTTTTTATTTTTATTTAATTCATAGCCTCATTATTATTTCTGAAAGCAGTTCTAGATCAAAGCTGAATCGATGACTGTTTCGTTATTTTTTTTTCTGTCTCTTTTGATCTTATGTATAAGAGTGCATTTTATTCTGGACCTGTTCATATTTGTATCACTGCGAAAGCTATTGGTGGTATACAAGTCGGATCCTGTGTATTGCCATTAACACAAACATGTCCACCATTCTCCTTTTTAAGCTAAAATGTGTCTGGCGCAACATTCCGATCCTCACGTGGATTATCCCCATCATCCAGCTATCCATGTGAAAGATTATGTTAATATACCACTAAAGGGTCAGCATGTCAGTATTGCTGGATAACAGACATTGCATGAAATAGACATATCTAAGGATCAGTGTGTCAGATGTTTAAATATTATATCCTTAATCCACGTGTCAAGTAATATATATATATATATATATATATATATATATATATATATATATATATATATATATATATATATATATATATATATATAGTAGTGTAAATTCTAACAAAATAATTTATTTCCCTAGAAAACAATGTAAAAATTGGAACTTACGGTTTGTGAATATAATCCAAAATTTAATCCTAAGATTGAAAAATACAAGTCCTATCACTAAACAGTTCTAATAAAATCCAGGTTCGAATCTCGATGAAATTCCAATATGGAGGTGATGACGTCAGATGAGAACGTTGTACTGGTGCTAACAGATCATCGATTGAATCACAGTTTATGTTTCCATATAACTCCAGAATAAATTTCCAGTGAATTTCTTTCTCCCACAACTTTTTATAAAAACATACACTTGTTTGGTTTTCTAGAGAGTACATTATTAACTTCCCAAACCAAATGAGCTTCAAACTGGCAACAACAATTAGAAACCTCTTGAGCCCTCAAGGTTTAAAATACAACTGAACTAATTTAATACCAATTGGTTGTTTTAAGCCTCGATATTAGGTCACATGGTACTCCACGTGATAGGCTACGTGATTTACAAATTTGAACATCGCAATAAAATAAAATGCCATTTGTCACGTATGCAAGAATAGCCATATCTAAGTGCCAAATTCTCACTCTGAAAATATATAAAATAGAAAGGGTGTTTACAATCCAGTTAACACGCGGGCCGAAATGACCTTAGAAATAGCCAATCGTTATCACTTGATGTTTACAAAACTGTGTACCAGAGTGAGCTACAAAAATGCTTCTGTAATAGGTTTTACGTTTTAGATAAACGGAATTTACTGAAAGAAAATATCGAATCCAGTGAAAATAGTCATTACAATAAAATGTAATGAAACAAAAATTAAAAAATAAGAAAGAATTTTAAAACTAACACACAAGCAATTTAATTACAGATACGTAACTATATATATATATATATATATATATATATATATATATATATATATATATATATATATATATATATATATACAATTCAATTCTTGCTATCTCTGTTATATTTTATGAAATAATGTTGTCGGTACATTTGTCCGTCCCAAATAAGTCCACGAGTTCCTTTTGCTAACTACTCGAAACCTGCTCAAATATTCTGTGGATTGATATTAAATTTATTGTAAATGATGCAGCTTCAACATCCCGTGCTTATTGATTTTCAAAATGATGAATGTTGTATGTATGTATGTATCCATGTATGAAAACATGTATGCATGAAAACAAGTTTCCAGTCATGTCACTACGATGTCTGCAGTGTGGCAGTTTATAGTGATGTCTAACACTGGGGTATCATGCCGCAGACATGTAGCGTCATGTCCTACCCAGTCACATTGTCCTGACACCAGGCCGACCACTCCTATTACTAACCTCTTAATGCTGAGCGCCAAGCGAGGCAGCTGCTAGTACCATTTTTGTAATTCTTTGGTGACTCGGCCGGGGATCGAGCCCGCTACATCCCGCATCCAAGGCGGAGCTTTAACCACTTAGGCCACCGGAGCGGTTTGTTAAGTACGTAATTTCATTCGTATGTATGTATGTATGTATGTATGTATGTATGTATGCATGTATGTATGTATGTATGTATGTATGTATGTATGTATGTATGTATTTATGTCTGCCTGCATGCATACATGGATATATGTGTGTATGTACGTGCATGCGTGCGCGCGTGCTTTCGTGTGTACGTTCGAACGTACAGATGTATGTATGTATGTATGAATGTATGACGAAAGCCTAATCGGAAAGACTTGCTTTCCTGGCGAAATGTGGCCAGGAATGGAAAGGTGGTCTGATTTTCAAAGGTTAAATTTGTCTTTCAATGAAATAAATAGGCACGACAAGCTCATCTGCTGTGATAAGTATGTCTGACTTTGGAGCTGTGATAAGGACATTTTAAATTGATTGTCAGGCAGGAGAGGTGGGTAGATATGCGTGTAGATAGAATGATACATACGTAAGTTGGTAGGTAGTAAATAACTGTAGGTTAATATATTCAAGAGGAGACGTTTTAGGTAGGTTGGTGGATAAGGAGCTTGGTAAGTCGATATCTCAATAGGTGGTAGGTAGGTTGGTAAAAATATATTCTACTGAGCAATACCAGCGATTTATGTGGATTAGATATGCAGACCACGCAGCCCATGTGATGTGTCATATACAATCTGGCCTATTATTGGAATTATCTTGTATTCCTTTCGGATGGGAACTGACATAATCACTGTTCTATAATCTAATCTTTCCAAATTGATCTACAAATGCGACAGCAGTATATTTAGTTATTAGTACTGTTTTCTGCCAACAGCAATTATAAAGGAAGGGCGGGAACATTTAATTTCACATGTTTATTTATTTCCACGCATCCAACATGACGTGAAGTATTTAATATTACTATAAAGTCAATTAATGGAAAAAGCACATTTCTTCGTACAACACCTGACACATAACAATGAGTTACATTCGTATATCTATCTATCTATCTATCTATCTATCTATCTATCTAACTATATATATATATTTCTTTTAACAAGAAAAAGAAAGTCCCTTTAAATTATGATTCTTTTATTCTGATCATAATTGGAGATCCTAGCACAGAGTTTGATTCCGTTGATTTACATTAAAGCGGAAAATCCGATTATCTGTCCTTATGTAACCATAATAATCCTCATTTAATTCCAGGTTATTGAGTCAATCTACAAAATTCTTGCTTGTTAAATGATCAAGACAGATTCCGAAAAGTAATTTGGCTTCCTATGAGTGGCTTCAAAAATGACCTATGTTCGTACATCCGAGGACACCAAAGAAGCCTTAGGAAACCAAATGACTAACAAGTTAACACTGCACGCATCCGAACTTGGGATTCGACGCAGTACCTCTTGATTGCACTGTACCTATTAGTTTCCACAAATTTGTAACTTATTTATTCAGGCAAAACAGTTTTATATTTACTCGAAATTACAACATAAGGATGTTGGAATACTCCTTGAAGAAATGACACAAAGGGACAATTTGTAATTTGTTTCACGCCTGTTTAACGAATTGTCAAAATATGAGTAATCAATATGTCTTCATTCGTTTTAGATTTATATACGCAGTACATAAATATCTTGCGAAATGAAAACTCAGAAGAATGCTCTTCTTGTTTCATTTTATTCTCCATTATAATAAGGAAAAACAGTATTCGAAAGGAACAACTTAAATAAAAATGAAATATTCTATCATATAAAAACATGGGATATATTCAATAATTTTGATATTTTTAACTTTCTGATCATGAGTACTCACTAATTTAATCTTTATGTTAAGGTTTTAATGAGCTAATTATGCGAACCTCTTTTTCCATCCATCTCTCTCTCTCTCCGCTTAAAAAAATAACTTTGTAAGAAGTGAAACAATATATTTCGTTGTTGATACATTTTTGTTTATTCCTTCTCTGTAAACGGATATATTTTAATAGTGGACAAAGTACGTAGCACATGTTCAATTCGTCGGTTAAACTTTGATTTTCATATGTTCAAGTGCGTCGATCATCACAGATAATAATGTATAATCTAATATCTAAGTTACAAGGTTCTTTCTAATTATACTGATTATACACTATGATGCTGAATCAGTAAAATAAATAGGGCGGGGACTAAACTTTGATATACCGATTTTGTTCACTTCCACCTCTGGCCGACTATAAATCTAAGTCTTGTAGTCGCTCCTGTCAAACCCGAACGCGACAACAGACAACGCCGCTCCGAAATGGAGCTCACGCCAGTTTTATTCCTCGCCCTTGTGGCAGGATCTTGGGCGGGTAAGTAATATATGCTACTTCCACGCTAATTTATGTTGTTATTCATTTAGCTAGTTTTTTTGTTTTCTTCGTTAGATTATCTATGTTTATATGACTGGTAATTGTTTGTTTGGTTGACTGACGAATTTTTATTGTATTTCAAACACAAATTGTTAGAATTCAAACAACCTTTCAAAAGTTGTAGGTACTCGAATTCCTCTTCTTTAATTAATATCGCATACTGTAACTATTATTTAGCCACCTCTGTCTAGTTTGTGGGTTTCTTCTTCGATTTAGTGTTTTCCTTTCATATTAGCATATCAAAAGAGAACTTTGGAGTTTTATTTTTCCCTGCTTTACACAAGATTTAATTTCATCTTGTCATTAATTCTTTTCTAAAATATTTCTCGAGAGAATGTGACAATTCTACCCCTCTTCACACACATAAGAGCTGCTTTTTCATCGTCTATTAGAAAACCGGTGCATAATTATATAAGAAAGAAAGACAACATTCAAGGCCTAAGATTTAAAATTATAATGAACACCAAACACTATCTAATACATCTACTGAATACACATCATTAATTTGGTAACAACACGGAATTTTTTGTTTTTATTCACGAACTAATTTGTATAGAAATATACAAAGGAACGTGTTTGTATAATTGATGCTTTGCATTGTGTAATTATGTATCAAGGATATGGGATAACATGTATCAATACAAAAATCATGGCTGAAATAACGTAATATAATTTTTCTTATTACTACAGATTTGCTATTCTTACATTTAAGTTTCTCTAATTCTCGGTTTTGATGTATCGACTACTCTCGTAAAAGCACCAGAGCCAGGCTGTTTAGTTGGACATTTCAAGAAAAATCATAATTGCCGCGTTAATATATAATATAAATATATAAATATATAATAATGGAAAGTTTGTTTATTTTCAGGTCCTATTACAGAGATAGTATTAAAACAAGACACATGTGCAACGACGTGTACTGGTAAAGTCCAAAGAATCATTTATAGCTTTGCTAATTTTTCCTTTGTGCTATCATAACGTTTCCATAAACAGAATAGATCAATCATAAATGAATTACCTTCGAAAGCAGACATGTTACTACAATACGGTCGTCATTGTGCTACTAATAAATTGCCTGGTCAAATATTACAGACTACAATTTGAAAGCTGTGAAACAGTATATATCAAAAGTAAACTTTACAATCTAGATCTTTGTTTTTATTTAGAATCACGGCATTATACAACCTGATGCTACCTCACATAAGGTAGTTCAATTCACTTTTATAGGCCCAAGCAAATTCGGCTACAGATCCGGAACGACTTACGTGTACCAGTATGATGTGGACACAAAAACTGCAGTGATGGGATCATTTGATCACCACTCCGGACTGCGCATGTCTGCTAAAGTAAACATTGAAGTCCTCAGCCAATGTGAATTTGTCATGAGGGTAAGAATGGTTCAAACTTTAACAACCATCTTTGTATATTCGTGATATGTCATTAACGGTAATCTGAAAAGAAAATCGACTATCAGCCAAGTTTAAACAAGAACGAGTTTACAGTAAACAGATACAGAGCTTCAGTTGTTGCACTTCTACAGAAAACTTTGGCTTTAATATTTAAATTTTGTATGGTATTCTCACAAGTGGAACAGTAATCTTGTTTTCTCACGACCGCTCCGGTGGCCTAGTGGATAGAGCGTCCGCCTCGGATGCGGCAGGTCGTGGGTTCGATCACCGGCCGAGCCATACCAAAGACTTATAAAAATGGTACTAACAGATGCCTCGCTAAGCGCTCAGCATTAAGAGGTTAGTGTTAGGACTGGTCGGACTGGTGTCAGGATAATGTGACTGGGTGGGGACATCATGCTACATGTCTACGGCATGATGCCCCAGTGATAGACATCGCTATAAACTGCCACACTGCAGACATCGTAGCGATATGACTGAAAAATTGTTAAAGCTACGTTAAAATTCCAAATCATACATCGCACTCACGACTTTAATGTATTATAATTGTATCCCTATCCTAATCTTGTGTCTTATCACGTGACTTTCTTATGAGGATCCACTAAATGAAAAAATGAGACATTTTTTACTGTACATATATTATTCTGCCATGACACACAATAATCGTTAAGCCTTAACAAAATAATATATTCTTAACCACCTTTGTGAAACTTTCTAGAGAAAACGGAATGATAGAAACATAGAGAAAAAGTTAATTTATCTACGTGAATCGGTACATGATGAAGCTAATAATTATAATTTATTTCTTCTGATCGTTTAATATTCGCTGCTTTAATTGATATATTATAAAATGTTCTTTATTGGCTCTAAACAAAAACATGTAAAAATATTAAAATACCATGAAATTCTTTTGTAAATTATATCATTCTTATCTCGATTTACCTGACACTCTTCTAGCAATAGGATATTAAAATGAACCAACATGTCACCACCTTCTCCCACCCCACTCCAAGTATATTCAATACAACCATGCCCTGAGGTCATAAAATACAGAAACATATATTATCATAAAATCAAATAATTACGAATGGTAAGTCATTTGTAACAGGATCGATATAAAATATTTATCGCAACAATCGCTCATACAGGCCTAAAAGGAATATAATCTCCCAGCTATGTCTGAAAGAATCAGCCGTAAAATCTGTACAAACTAATTAAAGTGGTTTTCCAATAATTATGAGGGGATCTTTTATTTTCAGTTGAGTAATGTAGTGCTATCTGAAACCAATCCAAACTCTCCCTTGGAGATGAGGACCATGGACAGCGAGTTTTCAAGAGCCATGGAATGGAATCCTCTCCGCTTCTCCTTCCAGGATGGACGTGTTGAAGAACTATGCCCCGCTGGTGGGGACGCACCCTGGGTACTCAACGTCAAGAGAGGAGTCCTGTCCACCTTCCAAAACAGCATGGAGAACCTTCAGAGGGACCAGATAGTCAAAGAGGTACTGTTTTACCCGTCTCTCATCACGTTTGCTCTTCAAGTCATCATTGCGAGCAATAAATCTTTTGTGTGCTTATATCTTTGCTATGCATCAACCAGATAGTAAACATCAACATTCAAATTAGTATAATGTATAACGTATATTTTTCCAGACTGACGTATCCGGAGACTGCGACACAGAATACACAGTTGGAGATAGAGATCAGTATCGCACAATTATCAAGAAAAGCAAACATCTACTCGGATGCCGTAACCGTCAAGGAGCTCAGACAGCTATTCAAGGAGTTCCCTACACGTCTTCCTCGGTAAACCCGGCATATCCTATTTAGTTTTTGTCGAATGTATCTTTATTTGAATACAACTTCATAGGGCTACATAACAAAATTAAGTAAATATGTATTTAATATATCTAGGAGCTCAGTAGCCATTAGTACGTTTTTCTTCATAGCCTAGCGTGAATCATTTTACAAAATCTTGCATTTCGAACAACTTTCATTATAAATCACACATAGATATTTGATTCCTGCAACATCCGGGTATGTTTACCCAAAACACATTCATATTGCAGTAATGTCCGTCAGTCCCTCCATATGTTTCCTAAGTACTAGTTTACATACATACGTAGCTGTGTAATGTCTTTGAACTCCTAAAAATATTAAGATAGACATATGAAACATGTGTTACTGTGCCGATTCTACCATTATTGTTGGCATTTGATCCCGCCCCAGCAGTGGGACATAGGTGGGTATCAGTGATTTTGTATAAATTTCAAATACTTCCTAAGTTGTATGTCTCGAATGCCTGACAAGTGTGATAAATGACCCAAGTATGAACAGGTGTCAGACTGGGATCCCGTGGCAATGCCCCGCGGTATATATCTACCCTCAGGGACTTAGTCTGTCAGAACATAAATCTATCCGTATCCACAACTAAAACAATATATACACATACTGGACCTAAAATGGCAAATTTGATCTTGATACTGACATTCCACCTGGTTAATCCCTATCTCCCGAGACAGAGGCCCTTGGCTGTAATTTTGAAACGATTGAGATCCACACCCTGTAAATACATATGCTCTAACTGGGGATGAGAAAACGAATGTATACGATCAACTGCCATCAACGGCGGGATCAATCCCTTCACAGGGGGACTAAATCCCTGAAGACAAAACCTGAAAACTATTGAGATCTCAACCTTACATATATATATATATATATATATATATATATATATATATATATATATATATATATATATATATATATAATGTGCGAACAAAATCTGTTTACATGCATCTGACATTTACATCGGGTGTATCATTATCTCCAAATTGGTTCTGTAGTTACATTTTAGTTTAATAATGATCGAAATGTACACCCTACAACCATATATATATATATATATATATATATATATATATATATATATATATATATATATATATATATATATATATATATATATATATATTCGGTACGAAAAGAGAAAAGCACATACTAATTTACATTTTCCCTGAGGAAGTCCTTACCATTCAGGGCCCTGTCTAAGAGGATTGATAATCCTGATCGGAGTCAAAATTGGGAAGACTCTAATCAAGTCTCTGACCTTTCCTAATCAAATACATGCTCGACTTACTCTAATTGGATTTGAAATAATACTTTTCCAAAGGCATACATTAAAATATAGAACAATAATTTGTACACGTTTTCAAGTAATTCTCGACATCTACAGAGGTAGAACGTTTACAAGTATTAAATCTGTACCTCTAATTAACGGCTTGTCTTCTGGATTGCAGGACATTCAGTCACTACCAGTTTTGCATGGAACACACGAATGTGAGCAGGAAATCAACACCAGGACACAAACAATTAAGAGTGCCATTTGCAGGGAGTCCTACAAATTTCTCCCTTTCTCCAGGGAATCCAGTGGAGCTGTTACAAACAGCACGCAGAAGCTGACATACGTAGAGGAAAGATCCGGGGTGTCAGCACAAAGTAAATACTAATTGTCATAATAGAAAAAAATAGCTATACTTGTAATTACCAACGTCAAGGCATTAAATTTACTGTAGAATGGAAGGATTCTAGTACATATATTTTACGTCAGAATATTGCATTTTATTATGTTTGACAGACATAAATGAACCTCTAAACTAGCAGTTCTGTGATGACACATCAAACATTTAATCACAAATTTCATTTGTCTGCAGGACCAGTAGACAACCGAGCGACTTTGCTCTTTGAACACGTTAATGATATCAGTGGATCTGATCGATCCAGAAAGGAAGTGGAAGGAAGGTTGATGGATATCTGCCTAAATACCAAATCGGGAATTCAGCCTGAGACACCTCGCCTCTTCGCTGGTCTTGTCTACTCTATGAGAAAATTGGACGCAACATCGATCAGCCAGGTATATCAGGAGATCCAAAGAGGTTCCATATGTCCAGACAACAAGGCACGCCTAAGGTGAGTAACCAATTTAGTCCCTATTTTCTGTCAATGGTGAACAAATAAACTTTGCACTGATATGATGTCCCATAAAGTTGATTCCTGTGTGTTGTATTCAATCTCTTTCACATTGCTTCAAATAACCCTTATTCCTCTTCCTGTCTTGCATAGACAGACATTCCCTCCCTCCAAAAATTCGTACCCTTAAAAAAAGTGGATTAATTGAACAGTGACATTTGAACGATTTCACAGCATTCTTTGACATTGCTAGTCAACGGCAATATGCTGGTCTTTTCACATTTTGATGTTTTGTTCGTCACAGCAAATTCTTCCTTGATGCAATTCCTATGGTTGGAACAAGTTCGTCTCTTCAAATGCTTACAAGACTCATTTTGAACAAAGAAGTAACGGGAATTGAGGCAGAGATGTGGATGACTACCCTGGCTTTCATTCAGAAGCCAACAAAGGAAATGCTGACCGAAATTAAGGTAGGTTAGACACCGAACAACATAACACCTAAATTATGTAACAAAATATTATATTACTATTCACAAATATTTTCTACTGATATTCACTTTCAGACACGAATTGTCACCCCAGTCACGGATCCGTGTTTATTTCAATAAAACTGAATTCTATAATATAACGGATGGCTTGATTCAGACGATAAGTAACCATGTTACTAAATGTATATCGAAAGCTTAAGATATCTAAGGAGTGACTTAATAATTTGATGATAATATTTATGTGTCACGACATTCAATGAACTGAGGAAAATTCATATTACCAGAGTTAGTCCTGTATCAAGACAGGTTCAATTTCTGTTTGATTATTATACAGTGATTTAACGCACTTCAAAAGGTGCCATTTGTGTAGCAATTTCATACGGTAGCGATATTTGCAATTGATCAATACATGAAATTAGATTTACAACCAATTTTGACTTTCAGATTTACCTATAATGATTCTTGTTACAGATAAATCTGGGGATCAACAGTGGTATTCATTTTGTTTGAATTTTGTTATGAGAGAAAATGGGAATTTAGTCTCAATGTAGTGACAAGTGTAAAATATATCTAAATGTTTGCTTTGTAACTACCTTTAGCCTCTTCTGACAATGGAAGATGACAGTGGTAAAGCCATGCTTGCAGTGAGTTCCCTAGTTAACAGCCTCTGTCGCTTCAACGATGACTGCGACAATGATCCAGCGGTAAACGAGATTATTTCAACCCTCGAAAGCAAGATCGGACCTAGTTGTAGGGTCAACGATGCTACGATGAAAACCGTAAGAATTATAATCATCAAAGCAATTATTTGGAAATGTTTGAAGCTAAAGTTCTAAGTTTTCATCGAGAAAATAGTTCTGTTTTGTTCCATCTGCTGTATAAAACTTTCGCATGTCATCTACATGTTTGCGTACATATTGTATCTTGATATGAAATCCGATGACCTGAACTTTCTTTTTCAAAACTATCCAGGTAAATGCAACTTCGAAACAGTCTGATAAAGAGATTCCGTTAAAATGTTGCTTCTCATTCTGAAAATGATACTATATATTGTTGCTATTCTTATGCAATTTGGAAGTTCTTGTTAACTATTCAAATCTCATTCCAGGTTCTACTGAGTCTGCGAGCCATTGGAAATGCTGGGCATGCACATAGAGCGATTCCGACCCTAACTAAATGCTTCACGCCAACAATCAATCCTATGGAGATCCGTCTATCTGCAGTTGAGGCCTTCCGTCGCATCTCCTGCAATGCAGATGTATGTTCCCATCTTTATATATATATATATATATATATATATATAGAGAGAGAGAGAGAGAGAGAGAGAGAGAGAGAGAGAGAGAGAGAGAGAGATTAAACTCGCAGGAAAAGAAAATGTAATATACTTAAACGGGACGCAGTCTATTTCTTAATATCTCGTTATTGGTGTCTATTATATGGAAAATTGGTCATTCTGGATGTTTCTTGCTCATCTATGACAATTATTTTTCCTAAAAAAAGTTATATACTTCTTTCAGTGGAGAGCTATAGAAGCGTTGTTCCAGAACAAAGAGGAAGACTCCGAACTCCGCATAGCTGCATACCGCTCTCTGATGGAATGCCCGTCAACGGACAGGCTGAGCATAATCAAGAAGACACTGCAGACTGAGGAAGTCAACCAGGTTGGTTCTTACATATGGTCCCACTTGACCAATTTGATGGAGACCTCTGACCCGCACAAACAGGAGATCCGCTCTATCCTGGAAGATGAAGCTCTTCAGAAGGAGTTTGATTTAGACAAAAGGAAGTTCTCCAGAAACTATGAAAAGTCTTTCTTCATTGAGAGGATGAACACAGGTGCTAAGGTCGAGGGAGACCTCATCTGGTCAACCAAGTCTTTCATCCCGAGATCTGGAATGGTCAATCTGACGGTCGATCTCTTCGGAAATACTTTTAACCTCCTTCAGCTTGGAGGAAGATTGGAAGGTCTGGAATATTTCATCGAATCCTATTTTGGACCAAACCGTTATTTCGGTGAAAACCAACAAGCCGCTGAGACTACTGCTGTTAAATCCATCCGACCCGACAAGATCAGCAAAATTGACAGAAGGGTAAGTTTTAACATTGTACCGTACTTTGCATCTTTTATCTATTTTAGATGCCAAATAAACAGAAAGTGATTGATTGAACAGAATCCTTACTGATCAGATCTACGAACTGTATTGTCTGACAAGAGTGTTAGTAGTCAGGCATTGAACATTATTTTCGTTTTTTGTCCTCTTTTTTTCCCACAAATGTTCATAAATCATCATCTCTATATATCACTTAAATTTGCTTCAATATCCAAACAGCTGAAGAGCACTTTGGACGAATTGAAGGGATCTCTATACATGAGGGTCTTTGGAAATGAATTACGCTACATGAGCTTCAATGGCCAACAAACGACTGGTACCGGTCAAGATTTCGACCTCTTCGAAATGATCAAGAAGATTTCCAAAGGGGGCGACTATACCTTGAGTGAAAGCTTCATGTTCCTTGACAGCAGTGTTATCATTCCCACCAGTGCAGGATTCCCTCTTAACTTCACCGTGAACGGCACAGCAACAGTCGAATTTAAGGCCAACGGAAAGTTCGATATCCGAAAATTGTCCTCCGACTTGGAAATAAGCGGCCTTATACAGCCAAGGTAAATTAAGCTGAGCAAGCTTATGAATCTGATTCTTGAATAATTACCTTTATATTGTTCGGATTGTTCATTTATAATTAAAAATGTAACAAATTTCAATCATTATTCTTCCACAAACCCAAAAATAAAACTGAATGTCTCAATACCCGTGATCCGTATAAATCGAAGAAATTTACGAAAACACTAACCAATTCACTTATGATGATTTTCAATTGAAATCTACTTTTATGAACGACATCCTATAATCATTAACGTTGCAAATAGCACTGAGGCAATTATGAATTTCTTAATGAATTGTTTCTCAAATTCAATTTGTATAGTGGAGCCATCGAACTTTCGAGCACGATGAGTGTTGATGCCTTTGTTACCAAAAGTGGTCTGAAGATGGTGTCCACTCTGCACACGAGCAGTGCCCTTCAAGGAAAGGTTCAGTTGTCTAATGGACGTGTTTTCGTTGCTGAGCTGGATATGCCTCAAGAGAAAATGAACATCATCAGTGTCAAGTAATATTGCACTTTCATTAAGTGTGTTATTTTGCACCAGTGACATTGTCATATTATATCACGAGTGAGAAATGAGATCCGTTCTCTTTCGCAACAAGTTAATCAACGGATGTGTCCCATTTCATTCATTAGTTCTTATCGGCAATTAGTCCGTCATTGCATGTTGATTAAACTAGCTTTACCTCCTTTACTCCGTGTAATATCACTTAGACCTTACGTGCATTTTGGGACGATATGCATTCATGCTTAAAGAACTAATTTTGTAGTCTAGAATTTACCTTTTAATTGTAGTATATAAAACTTCCTGAAGGAACCTGAATTCTGAATAATTATCGGATGCTAAAAAATTTCATTTCTGATGAATATTTTTGTTGGGATTCCATATATCTATATACTGATGGCTATACTTCGTCTGGTAAAATCAATGCCAGTATGCTTCCAGTTTTACTTTTTCGTGTCATGTCAGTGGCACTGTCCGTCAAAAGTTTCTTAAAAATAATTATGCAAATAACTTGAGGTTGAATAATTTACACAATTATTTCCAAGATGAGACGATTAGAATCGTGATAGCTGCTTATGAAACATGCTGAGTGTATAGTACAATATATTTACAAATCTTCCGAGCCAAGGTCATTGTTTCCTTTTTACTACACCAGGACTGCATTTTTCACTGTTCACCGTGATGTAGAGAAGGAGCAGCAGATGATCACCAATAACAGGCAGGCCAGAAGTCTTTGCTCCGGAGCCGATCTGTCAAAGGTTGTCGGTCTAGAACTATGCGGAGAGCTTGAGTTCCCTAATGCTTCCCTGGAGGCAAATGCTCCCTACTTCCCTCTCACTGGACCCGTTAGCATGGGGTTGACCCTGTACAAGAGAGATGCACATACTGGGTACAGGCTTCAGGCCAAATCAATACATGTAAGTACGGTGAAGAGAACGCAATTGTTTCACTCTTCTAAATTAGGATTTCAGCAACACAGAAATATAATTGTCCGATTCCAATTAAATCAGTTTAGATCATGATAAAACTCTAGTTAAAAGGTTTACATTCAACGAATTTCTTTATTATTACTATTATTATCATTATTATAAGTATTATTATTATTATTACTATTATTGTTATCATTATTACTATTATTATTATTATTATTATTATTATTATTATTATTATTATTATTATTATTATTATTATTAGCAAGTATTGTGAGATTATAGTCAATATGGAAGGTTACGTCAAGTCTAAAAATTTCAGGTCCTATCTGTAAAGTCTCATGTTTGTAACATAACTTTCTCATCACTGATTTTATTATTTCAGACAGGAAATGTCAATCTAATACATCTAAGTTTTGACACTCCCGGATCCAAAGTTAACAGAGCTCTAACTGCTGATTTCAACTTGAACAAGAACGACATGACCCTCGACATGAGCTTTATAACTCCATGGAAAGGCGCTGATTTCAAAGGTAGATCAATCTTTCTATGAAAACACTTCGATTCAGTTATCTCCCTCTTGTCTTCCTTCATGTTTCCTTCCAGTCAAAGGTCCTTGTATTATGCAAATCTGAGAAGAAGTGTTAGCAGAAAAGATCAATCATTGATATTCGATAATAAATACGTTTTTATTTCGGATTATGGATAACTTAATTTCCTTTGGTGGCCTAATTCACTTATTGTAATTTTATTAGGAGCGATTACCAATGATGCAAACACAAAATCTCTTAATGGAAAATTGGTTTGGGATAACAACATGCGGTACCTGGTGAACAGCCGCGTCCAGATCGATCGCAATGGAAACCAAGTGACTTATACCCCATCCCTTGAAATCCGTGTGCCCAACAGAGACACCGTCAGCGTGAATGGCGTCGTCAAATATAGCCCATGGACTCTGTTGGACCTTGATCTTGCATTTTCGGGAATCACCATCCGACCATCCAACATAAAGGGTAATTAGATTATTACTGTTGGAAACTATAATTAGCAAAGTTCTTTTAACATTTTTAACATTCTGTCAGTAATGTTTGTTTACATACAGCATATATCCATGGCATACCGCATACCAAGGGAAACCATTGTGGCTTCAATATTTACCTGTAATGTTTACTTTTTTGCTCTTTCGCATCATTTAAATCTATTTACAAAGCAATGCAAATGTGCTAACTTTTATTCTAGTCTCTGTATTTTGAGTGTAAGAGACACATGAACTCCACAGACGCCTTACATTTCTAGTCCCGTAAATCATAATCAGAGATAACCCGTTATTATTTTTTAGCCACCCTTGAGAGTAATTCTGGCATGGCAGGCATGAAAGGTAGCATCAGCGTCGGTAAAGAAGAATATTCATTGGAAACCCGTATGCAGACAGAACAAAACAAAAAGAATCTGATTTACAATCCCATTCTCTCTATCCGGACACCAAAAGGAGAGATTGTTGCTTTGGGAGGCTCCGTTTCATACGTCAAGGGGAAGGGATGCAACGTCAACTTGGTTCTGGACAAAGTCTTCGAGAAACAAGTCTCACTGAAAGGTATGTATTACTGAAGGGCAATCAGCTCATGCTGACTGATACAATTGTCTTTTACTTAGGGTTTATGTTTGAAAACTTCCTTTGTTCTATTATGGATACTGTAAAATAAAAACCACAAATAATTATATATCGTGATGCAAGGTCACCGACATGACTTTGACATACAGTTAAACTATGTCAGATCTATTGTGCTTAAGGAACCTCCAGCCATACATTAATTGAATAATGCGACCTATGTCACGGTATCAGGCACTTAATGCACAAGTACTGAATGTATGTGAAAAATATTCGGTCTTGTTTCTAAAATAGTTACAGTGCGGTTGAACCCTGTGAAAATGCTTTCAATATTAAGACTCCATTTTGAAAATATTGTCTTGATTCATACGTAATTCTTGGCAAGATATCAAAAATACAACAACTAATTAACCCCAAAAATGTCGATTTCATAGAATATTCCTTCTTCATTTCAGGAAAGTTTTTGACAGATACTAATAAGAGAGGATCGTCCCTAACTGCCAACATTGATGTCAAGTCAAGCCTCCTGGAAATGATCCTCAAAGGCAAATTTGATAAAAAACCAGAGGGAAGTCTTTCCACTGATATTGACCTAACATATCTCATCAAACAATACACACGTAATAACATCAAATTTGTGTCCAAAATCATCAATATGAGTACGAAGACGCTGACAAAGGCACGAACTACAGCGTAAGTATGAACGTTCAAAATTGCCTTTATTCACACCCTCCATTGGATATATTTCTTTCTAAAATCAATTGAATAATTTGTGATAAAACTTCACTTCTCCAAGTATTTGCAATAATGTATCGAAGATAATAATTTATAATCAGTCGATTCATATGAAGTCCACCAGATTCAGGATAGTTTTCTTATTCCCTCAGCACTTCAATCTCACATACGCCAATGAACATTGGCTTCACATTTTTGTTTTCTGTCTTATTCATTCTTTCCTTCTCTATTCGTTTCTTAGAAACCTGAACATCAAGAAAAATCCAGAGCTGAACTTCAAGGCTTTAGTGGAAATGAACCACAACTATAAGCATAGTGAATTCGATGCAGATATAAATTACGGTCCAGACTTCAAGGATCCAAACCGAAGTATTGAGATGTCTGCTCAACTGAACCACGATATCAAAGGCTGGGCAAGCGCATCAGCAGATGGCAGCTTAACTTTCAAACACGTTGGGCAGGTGTGTTCACTTAGGAAAATAATAACTTAAGCTACCTCATAACTACCTTGCTATTTTTAACTATTCATATTCCAAAATTGTTAATATGAAGTACAAACATTCTGATCCATGAGTGTTTAAAATAGAATAACTTGCTCAGTTGTCAATTTGTAGTTCGTAGCAAAGGTAAAATGCGATGAAAGAATACAAGCAACCAAAATTTCTAGGAATTCATAAGGTATTCCAAGACAGTTTCGCAAGTGAAGTACACATCTATAGTAGAATATGTTGTTTTCTGGATGTGATTCTAATCATCATCGATACCTTGGATGATGGATAATCTATACAAAGAATTGAAACGACACCGATCACTAATGTAATAGAAATAATCCCTACCTCAGGATCATATTACCAAAACAACTTTGATATCTTCGCATGAATAATGTTTTCAGTTAGGGTCAGTTTTGTTATCTCTAGAACTTTTGAAAAGCATTTGATACGGCATAAATAACGCAAAACTTGCATGGTAACCATAACAGTCATCAATGCGTAACTTGTAAAATCTGTTACAACAATCGCTAGGTCTCGTTATGCATTTAACTGAAGTCATTGTCAACTAGATATTTACTCATTAAATAATCTGTTACAGGGACTTAATTTCCTCCTCAAAGGCAGCCACAAACACGACAGACGTGATTTGGACTCGAGTGTGTACCTTCGCAGGGGAAAATCAACTATCGAAAGTAGCCTGCGCCTCAGCGACAAGACAAAGGAATTAATAAGCGTAACAGGTGAATTTGCATTGTCATTTCCTGGAACAGATTTCAAATTTACAAATACCCTGACACAGCCAGATAAATCAACCTATACCAACGACATCAATATCGATGTGGGTAAGACATCCAAAAACAGCATTGTCACGACTGTGCGACAACCTGACGACAAATCCATGCAAATATCGTCAGACGTCCACATCAGTGGAATGCAACAAGTGAAACTTAGTGGTGAATACAATCTGAATCAAGGCAACCAACGAGTACAACTTGAGATGACACAAGATCAATTGAAATATACAGTAAAGGTTACAGGACAAACCAGTCCACAATATGGGATAGTAATGGACATGCAGTACCCAACTCGACACGTTATTGCAGCTCTTGACGGATCATACATGGGGGATTCCTACAATGGCAGCTTCGATTTGAAATGGGACGTTGACAGAGACGATAGTCTTTCAATTACCCTGACTGGGAAAGGCCGTTTCACATCGATCAATGGGTTTGAAGGCACACTGACAACAAGATATCCATCCAGAGAGCTCATACTCAATGTTCGTCATCTTGCTGACAACAAGTACATCTCAAGCATAGACTTCCAGTGGGAGCCAAAGAAAGTGGTATCTCTCCAAGGAAGTTTAACTCGACGCACTGCAGCAAAGAAATCTCAGCTTGTCGGAGATATTGGATTCTCGAGCCCCTTCAAAGGATACCGTGATGTGTCATTGAAAGTAAACCATAAAAGCGATCCATCCCAGATCACGTCTGATATAGACTTTGCCTGGAACCCGTCAAACAAGATCTCAACAACCATGACCCTGAAGGTTCCAGTGTCCGCTAAAAACATTGATGTAAATATCTTTGCCAAGACACCATTTGATGGATTCCAACAGATCAAGGCCAGTTTGGTACATTCCGTCAGCGACTCCTCGCAGACAAGTGCCCAGGTCTCCTGGGATAAAGAATTTGTCCAAGCCGATATATCCCTCATCAGTAACGGGGACACTTCCAGACGAGACTTGAAGGGACAACTGGATGTCAAAACATCATCAAAATACTTCAAGATAATATCTCTCTCAGCTACACACAAAGATGATGGTCGGGCATATGATGATTCCGTGAGGTTGAATTGGAACAAAGATTCCTATGGTTTGGATAGTTCAATGATCCATGAGGGGCAAGGATGGTCCATCCAGAACAATGGCAAAATAAATCTTATTTTGCCATCTTTCAACCTAGAGACCACGTGGGCTCATTCTAACACACCGTCAACAACATCATCGTCTCTAATTAGTACCTGGGGTAAAAGGAAAATATACATCAATTTCAATGGAAAACAAGCGATGTCCTTCCCAGGAGGAACAGCCTCTGCAACGCTAGAGATACAGACTCCTTTTGATCCTATCACAGATCTTTCACTGAAGATGTCACATGAGCATAACTCGGGAAGTATCATCTCTAATCTTGTTGTAATGAATCAAGGGTCACGTGTCCTCTATATTGATGTGAACCATCAGTGTGGAAACGGACAAATTAAGTCTACCTTCCAGTTTTCCAATCCAAGGTTAGGTGCCTCACAACTGAATATTGACACACAATACCAAAATTATCCTGTCAACCTTCATGGGGTTCTGGTAATAGCTTCAAATAACATGCTATCCCTCGATGTTTCCATCAATAACAACGGCGATACGTCACTTGAACTGAAAACACCTATCAGCGGGTACGAGAAGGTGTCCCTGCAGACCAGCATGAAAACGGAAAACCAGGAAAACGTCTTCGGTGGATCTTTATCGTTTAGCTCGAGCAATACCTTCACAGCAGAAACACGGTACCGATTTGACTCTATAAAGAGATTTAACGTAGTCATCAAGACACCCTATGCATCTCTACAAAGTGTTCAGATTGATGTGAGAGGGCAAGGATACATTTCATCATTTTCTGCTGATGCTAGCGTTGAGATACTCCCTGTTCTGAACAGGATGTCACTTTCGGGCAGACTGAATACTCTGAATGGACTGTCATGCAAACTTAGACTCGACACACCTTTCCGTCAACTTCCATACCTTCAAGTAACAGCTAATAGCGAAAAGCCAGGGGAAACGAGAACATCGGTATTGGAGATAGAATACATGCCAAGGAAGGTTTTGAAAATGGAGTCTGTCCACAATCTGAGTGATCTGCGAAAATTTCAAGGAGCATTCACATTGACGACGCCATTTGTAGGATTTGACTACTCCAACTTCGATTTCATACATGACGGCGACCAAAATAGAAAATACAACCTGGCTATAAATTTCGATACACTCTCAGACGTTAAAGCGGAGATCATTCTTCAAACACCAATAGATGGCTTTGAACAGTCATCAGTTTCTCTCGTGCATACAGGCTCCCTAGGAGATTTTGTAAGTCGTGCAGAGATGTCGTATGGACGAGGCAAAAAATATAGTGCTGAGGCAAAGATTAACATAAATCCTTCCGCAAATGTTGAACTGACTTTCTTAACTCCGTTACAGGACTACAGGGTGTCTCAGTTATTATTCACCAACAGCGGGGACTTGTCTAACCTCAAATCACATGCTGAAATTCTCATCAGTGAAGATAAATCCACCTTAGATTTTACATTTTCCTCCAGAGGAAATATCATGAGTAGCCTTGCCATTACAAGTGCCTATTTTGGCCCCGTCAAGGCTTCTTTCTCACATCAAGGACCAATGACTAACTTGAATACCAGGATGCAAGCTGAGTATGGACGGCAGAGCATCTTCGTCCAAGCCAAACTGAACGCTGCTTCTGGTGTTGTTGGAACATTGATGCTGAGAACACCATTCAGGCGCTTTGAAAATCATCAACTGACGTTTAGCTATGATGGAACTCCAACCAATTTCCAGTCCTCAGCAAAATACGTCTTTAATGCAGAGAGCGTTTCAATCGACGTCTCCATTGCGAATGAGCCAGCCATAACTGGTACTGTGACAATCAAAAGTCCATGGTTTAAGCCAATCCTTACGTCCTTTACACTGGAAATGACACAGAAGAACATTCACGTCGCTGCACTAGTAAACTACGACAAAAAGAAGATGCAAGGAGATGCTAGGCTAGACGTTGAAGACAATATCCATGCAAGTGCTTCCCTTACAACTCCATTTGAGGGGCTGCAAGAACTTACCGCAACATTTGATCATTCGGGATCTCTGGCAAACTTTAGATGCCGAGGCGAGCTTGGACGAGCTGATGAAAGAATAGAAGTCAGCGCTAACTTTGACGCAACCAGAGATTTAAGTGGTTCTTTCTCATTTTTGAGTCCCATTCCTGGCTATGAAAACATCGGAGTTTCCTTAAAACACGTTGGTGGAATGGACAACTTTAATAGCGAAGCTACTATTATTGTAAATAGAGACAGCATTGAAGGAAGGACATCCTTTAATATCAGACCTGCTTATTTGGATACCTCTGCTTCCATAATTTCGACTTTCTCATCGGTACCGAGACTTCAGTTCCGCTTGAAGCATAGTGGATATCCCAGCGACATAATCAGCCATGTGGAAGCAATGATAAATAATGACAAACATGAAGCTGATATCACATTTAATATGAATAAAGGAATAACGGGAATTATCACTGTAAGGTGCCCCTTCATTAACGACATTGATCTTGTTATGAACCACACAGGTGACCTGGCTAACTTCAGAAGTCATTTAGACATTACTCTTGCTGGTGTTAAGAAGGTTGACATGAATGCAGTATTGACCACAGGGCAAGAAATAACTGGTGATCTATCTATTGATTTGCCAATCCCAGACTTCAGAACTTCTCGTGTGTCATTCAAGCATGTAAAGAGTTCAACAGAGATGAGGGGCCATTTTGAAATCTTTGTAATGAATAAGGAAACTGTAGGAGACATCGCTGTAACAATCTATCCCAATATTGAAGGGAGTGTTTCGCTAAAGAATCCATTCACCGAGGACGTAGCATCATCATTTAAATTCATTGGCAACAGCAAGAAATTCGATTCGAGTGCTGAATTAGTGTATGGAGCAGTCCAACAGTTAGTTATTGGTGCTACGATGGCTGTAACTCCAAGACTTACTGGCAAACTTTCGGTGCAGTCGGTTTTCTTTAATCCAGTGGAAATTTCTTTAGAGCATGAAGGTCAACTATCTACCTTCCAATCTGGTCTACAGATGTCCTACGGAAATAATCGACTGACAGGTAAAGTCTCCTGCACAACCAATCCAAACATTGAGGTCGACATCACCATCACAACACCTTTCACAGGATACGAAAGAATTAACGCTGCTACGTACTACCGTGGAACAATTTCCAATTCCAACAGTCACGCAGAAATTAGCGTCGGAAATAATAAACATGAAATGGACATCACCTTGGCGACAGAGCCGCGTCTTCGTGGATGGATGAGCGTAAAATCTCCATACTTTAATGACATTCAAGCCAACATTGACCACGCAGGTGAAATAACCAACTTCATGACCAATGCTGGATTGACCTACGGTACCAATACTCCTGTTTTGTTACGGAGTAGTTTTGATACCAGTAAAAAGATTGACTTCAAGTTCACCCTAAGATTTCCTTTCGTACAAGACATAAATGTAGCCATCGAGACAAATGGAGACCTATCTGATTTATCTTCTCACGGAGAAATATCTGTTGGTGACAGAAAAATAGAGTCTGATGTTTCATTCAACAGAAAGAATAAGTTGGCTGGAAGTCTATCTCTTCGATCAACAATGTTCAGACCCTTCCAAGCATCCTTTGAACATGCAGGAGGATTTTCATCTTTTAAATGTCATGCGGACGCAGGCCTTGGCATCGAAAAGACAGAAGTTGATGTAACATTTGATACAGACGAAAATATCGAGGGCAGTTTATCCATTACCTCCACAAGTTTCGAAACAATTAGTGTCACCTTCACGCACTCTGGACCGCTCAGTGCATTCAGAAGCCACGCTGAATCATCTTTTGGCGATAAAAAAGTTGAGAGCGATATTCAATTCAGCTGGAACAAAATTGTAGAAGGACGCTTTTCTTTCCAGTCACCATGGTTCAGTCCAATGAAGGCCTCTTTCGAACACAATGGAGCCGTATCAGACTTCAAAAGCCATGCTGAGGTTACCTTGGGGTCAAAGACAACATCTGGGGACGTGAGTCTGAACTTGATTGGGAAAATAAGCGGAAGTGTGTCGGTTCAGTCACCAGTTTTCAACAATGTCATGGCTACCCTTGAATACAATGGTGACATTTCTAATATGAGTTCAGAGGCATCACTGTCCATTGGAAACAGAAGGTTTAGTGCAATGACTGTGTTCGCTACTCGGCCAAATTTCAACCTCGAAGTAGTTGTAGCAACTCCAGTGCAAGGTTATGAGAGAACAAGCATCGCTATTCGCCATGATGGGTATCTGACAAACTTTAAATGCCACGCTGAATGTTTCATTGGAAACAAGAGAAGCGAAGGTGATTTAATTTTCAAAGTACAACCAAAATTGGAAGGGAGCCTTGAAGTGAAGACTCCATTTTTCCAGGACACCAGCATCAGATTTGATGCTGCAACCAGTTCATCTAGCCTTGAAGCTCACGCTACTGTGCTCTACGGGCAAGAGAGGATGTTTCATCTTGATGCTAACTACCAAGCAGACAACGTCATCATCGCAAACATGGAGATGACAACGCCTTTGCAAGGCTTTCGACAACTAGGGGGCAACTTTAATTTTGATGGAAATCTGAGGCGGTTCCAAACATCGTTTGAATTTAGAAAGGAAAACAAAAAACTGCTTTCCACCAGAGCCATCTTCGAAAATGATAATAAATTGAGCGGACAAGTAAGCTTCCTTACGCCTGTCACCTCGCTACTCACTGGAAATTTTAACCACAATGGACAATTGTCAGACTTCAAATCAAACTTCGATTTCAACTATGGAGAGAAGAGAATTTTTGCCAACGTAATGTTCAGAGCCTCGCCAACAGAAGGATCCATAGAAATCAAAGCTCCATTCATGAGCGACACATCGGGGTCTTTTAGATTCGATGGTCAGCCATCCAATTTTAAGGTCCATGTTGACGGAAAGGCTTTGGGAGAAACAGGTGCAAGTGACATATCTTTCACCACTGGTAACGGTATTACTGGGAACCTCAAAGTGCAAAGCTCAATTCCATGTCTTGACAATATAGAAGGATCATTCAGCCATGCAATGAGTTATAAAAGCATCGAATCTAAAGCTAAACTACAATACTCTCCCGGAAAAGCCTATGAAATAAATGGAAGGGTTAGTTGGAGAAGAGTTCTTGAGGGAAACATCATAATCAAAAGCCCAATCGTCGCCTGGGAACAGACCAGCATATCATTCAGACACCAGGGTAGCTTTCCGAACATTCAGACCCATGCAGAAATGATTCAATCTCTGCAGAAATTCGAAATCGATGCCACTCTTGGCTTTGACCAGTCGTCTGTAGGTGCAATCTCCATCAAAACGCCCATTACTGACTTTGAAAACGTAGGATTCAGTTTCAGAAGGGTCGGAGATCTCTCCAACCTCGTAGCAGAAGCAAAGGTCACCTATGCTTCACAAAAGACAATTGCAGGGTCATACAATCACAACATTATCGGAAACAAGCTGCAGACAAAAGCAGTCTTTACAACCCCATACACCGAGGACTTCACGCTCAGCTATAATCAAGATGGCGATTTTAACAATTTTGTCTCTACTCTTGAAGCCTACATGGGTAGCCAGAATGGACTTGCAACAGAGCTGTTATTCAAAAACAGTCTCCAGACCATTGACTTTACATCTACAGCCACAATTATCCTCGGAGGAACCAGAAAATCCTCTCGACTGACCTTGCATCACGAAGGACCGTTCAGCAACTTTAAAACCAGTGCCTCGGCAAATTTTATCGGACAGGAAGCAAAAGTCGAGGCCTCTCTAAAAAGCGATTCCACAATTCAAGGTTCAATGTCCATTCAAACCCCATTCACCTCGTCAATAAGCACCAGCCTCAATTTCAAACACATAAATACCCGAGACAGTTTTTCAAGTCAAGCGAATTTGAACTGGGGTTCTCCGGTATCTCAAATTATGGGCTACGAACTGTCGCTGGACCAGGAGACCTCCAACTTGAAGGTCAGACTTCCTTCCAGAACATTGGCACTGATGGGGACCAAAAGGACCAATCGTTACACCAGTCACACTGAAGGTTCCTTCCTCTGGGATGCTGATTCTGATCCAAACAAGAAAATTGCTTTTACAGCTGACATTACACCACAGGATGACTTCCTAAAAGCCGACGTGACCCTGATGATGCCGACCATTGGAAAGGTGAGTTTTTCTCAAAATGAATCCGTTGGTTTAAGAAGATTCATTTGAAAATTCAGATCTATTCATTTCTTAATATTTCATTACATTCTAACTTTTCCTTTTGATTGCGTAGTGGAAAATGTGTGATTTATTTGCAACGTAATGGAATCAAATTTTATTAAAATTTGTTACTTGACAAATTTGTTTCAAATATACATTAAATGAAAGGTACATAGCCACGCAATATTTGGTATTAATACAAAGATGTGGTTTCCTTTCATTTACAGGACTTTAAACTTGGATCGGAGATGATCTTGAACAGGGGAGCCGTCATTTTCGACGGGAAGACCCAATTGTCCTTTTCCACGGATTCTAGAAAGACCCTCTCTGTTTTCACTCGTTTGGTTGATACATCATCTGGATACTACAGCAAGAACTACAGCTTTTCTTTGGGAATCAGTCATCCCTACACTAGTGTCGATATCAGCCTGAAGAGTCATATTGGAAGCTCCAGTGAGAGGATGTCAGCTGGTTTCGATCTCTCCTACCTCACAGCTCGCGGTGAAACTAAATCCATTGGCATTAATGGAGAACTCGACAGCGTCCGCAAACAAATGACTTTCAAGGTATGACTGATATTTCAGCTTCGAAATAAAGCTTTAAGATTAGTTGCTTTATGGACTGATTTAATATTCTATTAGTCTACCGTCAATCGCATGTAGCTAAAAGAAATTCTTCCTATCATTAAGAAGGCATAATTTTCATTTTCAACACATAATGTCTGAGTACGATGAAGCGAAGATGTCTTCCCAATAACCCTTCAGTTCTTTAATCAAGTTTTAAAATATAATTATTGGACAGTCAGGATGTAGTTATCATCATTGACTGAATGAGCTATTTCCAATATTTCAGGCTGATACTCCACTAAAAAACATCCAAATCTCAGGAAACGTTCGCACAGAGGCTCCTTACACAGTTACTCTGAGAAATGCTTTTGATATGACTACAGAGTTGTCTCTAGATCCAGTAGGACGGGCCATCAATTTTCATATGAACTATGATATCGGTAAGGATATATACAATGAAATTCTAGTTTTATGATCTTGAGAAACTAAAATTTGGTTTCAATTTCTGACCACTCATATAAGCTCTCTTACCTACATTTTAATGATCCAAGAAATCTCTTCTTTTCCATTGGGCAATAGTAAAGAAAGATTAATGTATGCCCGACGTACTTTGATAATTCAACAAGAATAAACAGATTAGATCTTTTATAAGCTTGTTTAACTAAATTTGGCAATAAACTGTAAGGTGATTGTATTTTCTTGATAGAGTAAACAACATGGCGTATCTTCACGTCTCGCTATTTATTTCTTTCAAAGACAATCCTCGAGATTCCCTCCAAGTCATTGCCAGGTATATAAATAGTTCGGCTGTGGCAACTGAGATTTATCACGTGACCAGCGGCGGCAGACGCATGACAGATGGCATCGTGTCGCTTCGATTAAACACTTCTACCCTACTCCACAGCCGTATACACTGGAGACCGAGCATGCTCCGAGACCTTCAGGTATATTAACAACACAACCGTATCCATAACATCTAAACCCTTATAAAATTATTGTTTCGAATTATATGTGACAAAACTCTATAGCTTTGTAAAACTACAAATAATAACTCTGGGTCACAAATTTTCATACGAAATGATGCCTTTTACTAGGATTGAACGATTTGGCCAACTGCCAAAATTTTCATCCTAAATTATTGAGTTTATATGATAAACTTGTAAATTCATGTAACTTACAAGAATCGATTTATTTTAGCATCCTACTTCTTCAGAGATCATCTTATATAAAGGCGTTATTATAATTTAATATCATTGGTCCGGACATGTTCCGGACATGTCATACTCTTGCATCCCTCAAATATTGATTGCTCAGTTTCGTTTCATGTTAGTTTCTAATTTGCAAATTAAGATCACAAGAGTTTTCCTTTTATTACTAGAGTTTCATCAATGTGAAGTCAGAGAAGTACATGGTGGACTTCCGAAACATTCTGAAGGAAATGAGGAGAAATGTTGATGATGAGATTTACCTAAAATCCAGAAGGATCAGTCAAGCATTTGAAGATGATACTGCGGCTTTCCGGGAGGATCTCAGATCTCTCAGAGCCATGTACGACAACAATGACTACCACCTTAAGGATATTGTCGACAACATTATGTACGTAGTTCCAAACAAATCCAGCTTTTTTTTCAATTAATAATAATTTAATATCCGTATCAATTAAAACCAATTTAATATCCTTAGAGTCCTAGTCGAAGAATTTTATAAGAATCCATATACTTCATACCATGTAGTTACGACTGGACACTCATTAACGTATTCATAGAGTTTTAACAACTATGTTATAACAGAGGAAGTATCCCATTAAACCCCACCCCATCCCCTCAAACATACTACAGGTCTAGAATAATTTCTACGCTGGAAATAATTATCTGACTGTCTAGGTGACCTATGGTCACGGGATGTATCATAGCATTTGTTGAATCCTGAAACAATATTGCATGTAAGAAGATCAAATAATCACTTGGGACTTTTGAGCTTTGAACAGTGTACTTCACAAATGTGATATCTTGTATATTTGTTCGGCATAACAATTCGTTTTCCATGCCTGTAATTTCTTTTCTATTGCAACAGAATCAAATACCAGGAGCTAAACCAACTTTCCATGGATTATCTAGTTTCCACTAAGGAATGGACGGCTTATAACACTGAACGAATGATCCACGCCATGGAAGAAAAACTGAATGTACGGGGTTTTTGTTCTGTCTCCCATCGAAAATCAATAACAAAAGTTAAACTGCCTCTTTTACTTCATTCCGCCCCTTATCTTCAAATTCTCGTCATCTTTTATTTCATGTTTAATTTGTTTTGCTCTTTTCTCGTGTTATTTGTCTTTTATTACTGAAACTCCTATGTTAGATACAATAGATGTGTATCGAAAGGAAATTATTGCACACCTTTTTGTTAATATTTATGTACATTTAACTACAATCGCTCCTTTGTCCCGTGCACCCAAAAACATTACCGATTGTGTTATCTTTATTATAAAAAGATATTTAAAAATATATCCATCAGTCAGTTTTTAATAAATCCCAGTAGACTTCGGAAAATGTTTTGATGGATATAATCATTTTTCAGGTGATCATGGATGAAATGCCTTCACTCTACTTTCAACTTCTTGACAAAGTGTCTCCACACCTGAGTCAATATACTCAGCAACTTCAACTTTACAGATCGAAGCTGACAGGTAAGATATTCATGTATATCACTGATATAAAATTGTTTGAAAAATACCAAGCGCAGACCAATAGTGTCAATAGCTTCATTCTCCCGTCCTCAAAAATCAGTTTGTTTAATTGTATTGGCAGTTTATACCGAATGTTATAAATATGCTGTTTAACGGATAAAACATACGTGTGTAGTTCCTTGTATATTATCTATAAGATCTAAATGTCTGATTTGTTCATTTTATGATAAACACGATAATACTGAAATACCTTTTTCAGGCCTTGCCAACGATCCACAAATCGTCTCATACCTTCAGAAGGTGCAGAGTTTCCCCATCAAGCAGCAATTCACTGACATGGCTCACCAGTACAGCTCCGTCGCCTACAACACTCACGATCTTGTAAACACTCACCTCATCAATCTGCTGGGAAGCGATAATATCGACCTTTTGCAAAGCACTCTTCAGCATGTGAGTCGGGCAATAAAAAATAGGTTGTCGTTTTACAGAGCACTCTTCAACATGTGATTAGGTTAATATTGCTCTCTTAGAGATGGCTGTTCAACATGTGAGTAGGAAATAACTCCTGATGTTGACCTTGTGCAGGAGAATAGTATATACTAACAATTATGTTGATATCTTCAGCATGATAGTAGGGTAATAACAATTTATATTAACCTACCATAGACCGTTCTTCAACATATTGGTAGAACAATAACAATTGATGATGGCCTTTTACATGGCATTCTTAAGCATGTGAGCCCCATTCGTATGCAGTGGAAACTATCCAAAATCAGCTGAACGAAAGCAAGCAAACCTACAAAACGTAAATTATCTATTTTACTTTCAAATGACTTCTCTATTCTTTGTTTCGCGATCGTATCTGATAGTTTAAGAGCTGAATTTGAACTTACATTCATTTTGTTATTCGTATGTGTCCGATTTAAAACATTTCGTTTATTACAAAGCAAAACTTATCAAGTAATTATGCTCTATTATCATATAAATAACACAATGTCCCTTAGTTAATTTAAGTAGGATAAAATATTTCTTATTTTAGTTGTATTCTTTTCTTCCAAAACCCACAGTGAATCACATTTTTATACAATAATAATTGCAAAATCTCCCAATTCAGGGTAAGAACGCCTACAAGTACTGGGATATCGAAGAGAACGTGAAGCTGGTCCTAAAGAAAATATATCTCTCCATCCGTCGAACTGTGGAAGAGGAACTGACCTTCATGCAGCACTTTGTCAACATGAGCTATAGTGACATCACCGTATACGACCCTGTCAATGGTGAAATTCAAGCTGATATTTACCTTCCCATCCCTCTGGAATCCCTTGACATCCTCCCTGTTTTCAATATTCCAAAGTATTTTAATAGGATCAACGGTTACCTGCCAGGTTCTTTTGATACATCCTCCTACATCCCAGGCAGCGACTACAAAAACTGGCTCCCGCCATTTAGAGGTAATTCACGACAATTATTCAATCACTCACCTACATATACGTTACAATTATATTTACCTAGAGATAGGAAACAGTACCTTTTCTACGATCTACGAATGAAATCACTTCAGAACATTCTTTACGGGCAAAAATATATTTTGCTCTTTGAAATCTTTAAATCGCGTCATCTTTCTACCCGAAAATTGACTATGATCCTCAATGGCAGGGCAACGATAGTTCAGCTATTACGTAATTATGAGTTTATTCACACTTTAGATAGCAACAAAATAAATATAATAATTTGAAACAATAGTTCATATTACATGTATATAATTTAATTTCTAAAGAGTCATATGTCGGTGAAAATAACTTGTTTCCTCACTGATATGTGCTCTAATTCTCATGGCTCAATGCTATAATGAACTTGTTTTGTAATATATTTTTTTTCAAAAAGCAAATGCTGCGATGGATTTAGATAATCCTCGCCGAAATGCAAGCTACGAAACATGTATGATTTTCCAGCTCAAATGTTATAATTGAATATTTAGGTAATTGGTTTGTACATTTGCATCAAACTTTAAGCTGAGACTACCAAGGTTGTCCAGGCTATCTTGGCACAGATTTGAAAGAACAATATCTTTCCTGTTTTAAAATGATTGTTTTTTGTGTACAATTCAGAATTTAGCACAGATCCAAGACTCGGTAGGAGCAATTTGAATATAACTCAAGAAAGTAACGGCACCGCACTTAATAATGTTAAATGAAATTTGTATTACTACAGAACTTTCCTTCGCCAAATAATACTTTAAAATAAATAACTAAAGATGTAATGGCATAATTCTCAGACCATATATACCAAAATGTTGTAATTATTTATCAGTAATCTATAATACCATCACAAATTTGAATTCATCCTTTCTGTTATGTTTTCCCAGGTGAAGCCACACTTGAAGGATCTGTAATCACCACCTTTGATGGCAAGACTTATACCTTGAGCAGTTCCTGTACCTACATCCTTGCCAGAGACTTCAAGAATGGAAACTTCTCCATCATTCTCAAAAACGATAATGAGAAGGAGATCATCATCATCTTCCAAGGCAAAACAATCGAGATGCTGAAGGGAGGAAAGGTGAGAAATATAAATCTCCCTGAAAGTAAAACTTTATTTGGTAAAATGTGTTACCTTGATTTCAGTAGGAGAGGTTTTCATTAAGCAGTGAATGAAAACATATGGACTAGATTTTCATGATATAGACGTTAAATATAATGATCGGGAAGTAAAGATCGTGGTTGATATGTTATTGACATCATGGCATATAAAGGTCCCGTATTAGTGAAGAGTATGCCAATGTTTATTTCACATCCAGTTGCATTTTAAATAACAGTTATTTGAATTAAAATATTCTACAATTATTGATTTCTAGTAATACATTAATTATTTGAAATAATTACTTTTCCAGATCCTTGTTGATGCTGAACCAAAGGATCTGCCCTACAGTTACAACAACGTCCTTATCAGCACTGATGGAAACACGGTAACGCTGGACGCCAAGAACAATTTCCTTGTAGACTACAACACCTTACTGGATAGACACACGTTCACCATGAGCGGCTGGTACTACGGTAAAATAGCTGGTCTTCTTGGGTCTTATGACAACGAGCCCAGCAACGACTTCGTTACCTCATTCGGCAAGGTCATTGATGACGAAAGACGATTCAGCAGCACGTGGGAGGTCGGATCCGGATCATGCCGTTGATCGCTAAAGCAAACTGTTAAATGTCAAACTAACCATCCTACCTGACTTTTCTTTTGCAACGAAAGAAATTCAAAACTGAAAAACTTGATTGATATTACGATTTTTGATTGAAATGAACTTTCATAGGGTCTTATTTCTCGTGAGAAAGACGCCAGTATTTATTTTGCCAATTTTCAAATCCGAGCATTTTGTCATCTCTTGTGCATCAAACTTATAATCAATAAAAATTTATAAAATTATCAAACTACTTCGAATTTTCGAGAATTTGTCACAGTTTGCTAATTTGATTGCTATATGTTTCTGATCCTACGTTCTCACTATCGATCTTCTGTTTGGTGTACACTGTGTTGAATAGTATTGATAATGTCAAACAGAGATTCTTAGAAATAAATGGCAACTGGACGTTTTGAATAAGATTTTAGAACTGAATTTTTGACTAAATACAAATCGAAAACCGAAAACTTATCAAGGAAGGTGATAATTAACTTCTCTCCATACATACATACATACATACATACATACATACATGAAAGCAGCGAAAAACGCGTGACCACAGATTAGCATGATAAATTTCCCTAGCATAGTTTTGAATTATTAAATTATTTGACTAACCAAGGGCATATCCCTGAGAACATTTTTGGATAATTTTGTCAAACGTTTGGAATTCAGCAACTCCTTTTCCAAGACCAGAAAGGTTTCGTTATGCAATATTTAAACCTAAATGTCAATTTTGCATCGTTGGGCACTATCACTGCCTCTAGACAAAAGCATTGAAACTAAGGCCAGGTGTCTACGGGTGATTTTTATGAGTGGCCCAACCAGGTTTCTGTCTTTACTTGTTCCCTGAAAGTATTGGCTTCCTTCCCTTGTTCTGTATTAAAAAATAATGTCTAATAATTCCTGAGATGTTCGTAATAATTTGCAATTTTACACTAAGATTGTATGTTGCCTAACAAGTGTTCAACGCTAGGGACGTTTGAATGAAAATTGAAATTGTTTACAATTAAGACACCCATATAGCCACAAAATAAATAACGTTAGTCTTTGCTGTAAGAATCATACCAGATGCGGACCAAGTTTATTTTTCTATATGGGTTCGATTTTGACAAGGGGGGGGGGATAAATTTTTTTTTTTTGTACTTTTGTAGAAGCTTTGTCTCCCTGTTTTTCAGTGAAAAAAATGTAGTATCTTTGACTGAAAATGGGTAATTTGATAGCACCGCAAGAACTTTTCGATATTTACTACTGTACTCCCACTAAAACAGACTTCTCAGCATTTATTCCATTCGATTGTACTCCCCAACCTCAAAAATATAATTTTGTTCTTTGACTTGTTCCGGATATATAATTATTTCTGAGTTTTTATATATATATATATATATATATATATATATATATATATATATATATATATATATATATATATATATGTATATATATATATATATATATATGTATATATATATATATATATATATATATAAGCCTCATTTAGTGGGCTTCCCCCACCCCCATGAGGTAGAAAAAGTCTTTTGAAATATGTTGCATAAATTATCTCTGAATTTTCAAAAGTGGCTAAAAATGTGAAATAGTGGCACTAATTAAAGCAACAGTTAAGTCATCTTGTTTAATTTTTAAATTTCTTTGCGGATTTCTGGGTTTTAAAAAAATAACTTTCGCACATGATCTCTCGAAATAATTTTATATGGAAGATGTCATTTTAAGGATAATGCAAGGCGATACTGGTATGTGCTGTATATGCAAAATTTCATTTTGCAGCAAAAATCTGAAATACTTTCGAAACCTGTATAAAGTGCTTTGTCATACACCAATCGTCCTGTTCCTGATGTTGTGAACTGAATAACTGCGTCATGAGTATGCGAGAACACTGTAGTCAAATGGCATGAAACGTATCAGTATATCGCAAATATAATTCTTTTAACTTTTACAGAGACTTATTTCCTGACTAAAATCTCTTATTTTAATACGAAGAGGAAGAAATTATTAATTATAAGTTATTGTCAACTTTGGCTAGAGCAGAAAAATATCACTTTGGACTGAAAAAAAAAAAATGGTAGCTACACAGAAAATAGAGAAAGAGTGCATTTTATACAATGCCAAGCGACATTGTGTTGAACATGAAAATATGTGCATCTGAGAAAACTGGGATCCTATGATCTTTCACAAATACGCACAACCAATGACCAACGTGACCAATGCAATAATAAAGAAAAATAAGGAAACGAAAAGTAAAGACACCCCCTCAATAAAATATTAATTTTAGAATATTAAAACAAATATTAAAACAACTGACATCGCTGAGATATAACTTTCATGTCCATGTTTTCTATTAAAATGATAAATTAACAGATCAGCTTTTTGATTGCTCTCACAATGGTCGTTCCAACTATCATATAAACGAAAACTAATCACTACATAATCCGATATCTTTATATCATGATATTATAGGTTGAATATGGTATTTAGAAGGAATTTTAACACAAATCACATAAACAAATCCAATTATTTATGCCTCTGGTATATTTTGTGATATAATGTCGCTGTATGAAAGTCCTTATGTTTCTCCGTCCTACCTATGTACACAAGTCATTATTTATAAATATTCGAAACCTTCTCAAATGTTCTCTAGATTGATATTAAACTTAATGATGAAAAAGGAAACATCCAAATTTAGCCGTCTTATTTATTTTTAAATTATGAGCACACATAAAGGTATGTATGTCTGTATATCCTTATATGTATGCATGTATGTATGTATGTATGTATGCATGTATGTATGTATGTACGTCGTTAAGGTTTATTGTCTTTTGGTATCCATATTATAACACCTTATTTCTAGTAGGAGATAATTTCCCACATTCATATCCAAAATTTCTGGCTTTCACCAAAGCGTTTCCAATATCTTTCCAAAAGATTTCATAAAATACTTCTGTGAAAATGTCAAACCATAGGGTTTTGTTTTCGTTTTATCAAAGACTTTTATTTTATTCTAAATAGATAAAGGGACATTCATTTAACCTTTATGGTTGCTATTTGATTTCGAATTATAAGAATTAATAAAGTGTTTAGAACAATGGGCTAGACTTAACGTTGTTGCATAAATTATTATGCTTTAATTTAGCCTCTTTCGAAAGTTACACCGAAGTTTCTCTTATCAATTCATCATGCTGGAGAAATTCAGGCATCATTGTATTAATGCAGTTTTTGTTTCTAAATTCCAAAGTATTTGACAGCTTTCTGACACTCTTCAATCAATATTCCTAATTCAAGTTCTCCTCTTTTAACTAAGTATGATATTTCATCTGGATATTTTTTTTCTTTTAAGAACTTTTCTCTTCCATATGTTATATTTTCTATCGATCTTGAGCTTTATTCCTGCAATAAGAAAAAGCATTGTAATTCCTTCAATTTCGAAGAAAAGAATCTCTAAGAAAATCTGATCATTATTCATGAATGCCAGATCAGTAATTGGAATATTTACAAAATTATCAGACTGTTCTGCAAAAATTTACTAGAATTGTATATTTTTGAATGATTTCTTTTATTTTCCGTAATGATGTTTTTCATTTTGAAATGGTTTGTTTTATTTTCTTTATGTTTTTATGTACATTAGAGAAAGGAATTTTTAAATGTCCAACAAGTTTTTCTTTTAGTACCCTTTTGACAGTTTATTTCCATTTGTACCAAAGAATGATCAATCATATACCTTGGTACAATATTAACGTTACCGACTATTGTAAATAAATGGTCAAACAGTAAATAAAATTAAATCTTCCTTGTTTTATCTGTTATTTTTCCTCTATACGTATCTATGAACAACAATCCTGAGCTAATCGCCAAACACACACACACACTCACACGCAAAGATATATATATATATATATATATATATATATATATATATATATATATATATATATATATATATATATATATATATATACCACAATTGATATACCAGTACTATTGGTATATCAAATTGTGATCAGCTCATTGCGCAATAATACGCATATATAAACATTCTCGCGAGCGTCTGCAGTTGATTCTAGATCAATGATCAATTTCCTCACATTAGTCACTAGTGACGTATGAAAATAACGATGAAAAGTAATAATAATCCCCGTTTTCTAAATGAATTTAATATGGTACACATTTTCATCACAATCCTTTCTGCTTTCTGTTCTCCCCTCCTCTCTCATGCATAACGGACAAACTGCGCAGAAATGTGGAGTGAGAGAGAAAAGGAATTTGGGCTCGATTAAAACCTTGAAATAGAAATTACACCAAGTAACCTTCAATAATATGGTTCGTCGTAACGATACGTGTGCACTTTCCTAGCGATTTATCTACAGTGTTTATCAATGATACAATGTTGCAAACCAGGTCGCCATTATACAGTAAATTCCTAGGTTACGTGGTGCACATACTGTGATGTATTTAATGTTATGTTTTGTTGTTGTTTCTTAAAAATACTATAATGTTCTAAAAATCGACTATTATTATTTAAATATAAAAATGTCCAAAGACCTCTCTCTCTCTCTCTCTCTCTCTCTCTCTCTCTCTCTCTCTCTCTCTCTCTCTCTCTCTCTCTCTCTCTCTGGACCATCGTAGCAAGATACGGGCTAAAATCTATGAAATGAAGAACGTAGAGATGCTCGTTTGTGTCGTCCCACGATATCTCTGGACTTATGAATGATGGTAAAGGTTAAGTCAAACCGACCAAAGGATGAGAGAGAGAGAGAGAGAGAGAGAGAGAGAGAGAGAGAGAGAGAGAGAGAGAGAGAGAGAGAGAGAGAGAGAGATTATGGTCGGTTGTACTGTTGCTAAAGCAGAATGATGACTTAGATCAACTGTAACTATATTAAAATATTTTAATTACCTCTTGTTGGTTCACCATTTTGCTTAGTTTCTATTCCACATTAATATCCATGAGCCTGAAGGTGAATGGCATTGCGTTCATGTGAATGGGGTAGCTAACCAAATGTTGATAGTGCTCTACTTATATTATTAAAACCATTTTTCATCTTTAAATCATAAGTGTGTATTATATTGATTTAATCAATGTGAAGAAAAATAGAAACCAAAAATAGAAAACAATCAACTTATCAATGTGCAAAGGTGATTGTAAATAGCCACAAAAGGCATAGAACTATATTTTGTAGCGCACACACTCGGGGATGTGAGGAGTTCATTCAGTAGGTCAATGCACAGCTGCCTGTAGTAAATCTGAACCCCGTTCAAAGGGCAAATATATGTATTTGTATCTGATATAAATAAAATATATGTACAGTATGTACGCTGTATCAACGATATACCACTCGTTGTATAAATTTTTCATTAAAAGGAAACTCATTCTTAAACCTAAAATAAAATTTTGTTGCGTTTTGTTTTTGTTTGCTAGGGGTGTTTTGTTTGTCTGTTTTCTTTCCATTTCTTATTTTTCTTTATCTAAGAATTAAACTCTCCATTTGGTTGATGGATAATTATAAGTGTGAATCTCTGATAATCAATGCTTACATACAGAATAATTTTATTTAAGAGATGTCTTCTTCACTCCCTGCAAGAATTACTGGAAAACAATGTTCATTAATATAGATAGCTATACGAAATCATGGCATATATTTTGTGTTAGTTTTCTGATGCAACTATATTTATACGGTAAAACTATGAAATAGTGTCAGTTGTGAAAAAAAATTAATTGCAGGTGTATATGATCTTTGGTGTGCTGACTGTATGGAACACATGAAAAAGTATCACATAATAAGTATAAGAAAATGAGAAACATAGTTTTAATAATGCGGAAATAAAACAGAGAGAAAAACAAACATGTAAGTCGGAGGTACACTCTTGGTCAAGTGCCTCCATACATAACGGATCGGCTTTAAAATTTAGTCGAAAATCAGTTTTGAGCATTAGAATTGATAAATACAGCAATGGCAGATATGTTACATTAAAAATGTATAAAGTATTAACTGTTTAAATGAGATTTGTCTCAAGGTGGAATATATATATATATATATATATATATATATATATATATATATATATATATATATATATATATATATATATATAAAGAGAGAGAGAGATAGAGCACTGTCTAATCCAATCTAATCCAATGCATAATACCTATCTATTGACAAGTGCATCAATATGATAAATTTCAAGCAGCAAATAAACAGCTCTAGAAGCTGTACTGTAAATTAATCGTGTGCAAACATGTGTATTTAACCCATTAAATATATAATTTATTCCTTCTTTTTCTGTTTTGACAGTCTTGGAATAAGAGCTGATGCTGACTGTTTCACTGTTACCATCATTGAAACTTGCAAATCTTTATATTCTGAAACATGAAAGATATCTGTTTGATATTTAAAATTGACAAACCGACATTTCTATTCTGTTATGTGTTATTTTGTAGCAAAAATAACTTGAGCCACTGAAACTTGAAATCAAACACTCATTCTCTCTTGATACTCAGATTACACACACACACACACACACACACACACACACACACATATATATATATATATATATATATATATATATATATATAGCACTATATATATATATATATATATATATATATATATATATATATATATATACAGTTTGAAATTCACGAATTAATCACAATGCAGTTTTGTGTCATTATTAATGATAGATAAATTTCATCTTATTTTACAGTGGTATTTTTTCTCTTCTTGTCTTTATTTTCATTTTTCTATCCCATTTCATGGGAGAAGATCTTACTAATTAAAACTTTTGCTTACCAGGAAATGATAATAATTTAAATTTTGCAAGTGTTCCAGCACGGTAAGCATATTGAGACTTTTTGTAAATGTGCAAAGATCACGCTAAAACGATCAAAATAGTTTGAAATTACAAGAGGGCCAGCAATCTCTCTTTGTATACTGCTAGAACAGTATGGTCAAATAAAGGTGGCATTTTTCAATAACAACTTGTTAGATCTGGTTGATAAATTCGAAGAACCGCCATAGTGCGATATTCGTTTATCTTTTTTGTTCTGTAAATAAGTAAAAGAACAATACAAAAGATGTGCGATTTTGCTAGATTATCCACGGTTCAGAAACCGTTTTACCAAAGTTGGTATCTGTCTCTATCCACACATCTATATATCTGTTAATAGGGGTTACAGTCTCGGTTCGGCGAACATGGGTATATGAAAAAGCTAGCTAGGAGCTTCCAGCAAGTCGGTTGTTCTTTCCGGGGTTTTCCCGAGTTCTTCCTCCACCAAATATGCTGGTCGCCATGAATAGCCTATCATGTGATGAAAAATGGCGTTAAGCCCGCAAAAGCAAACCAAACCATTGTTCACTAGAAACGTGAACCTGTTGTTTTGTAAATGCTTCAGTGTTATCATATATAACCACATCGATATGTATATTGTATGCAGGTACATTATGGTACTAACATGTAATACTTCGTCCATCTTTGTTTTGTTTTTTATTTTCTTCATAATTTGCACGTATCCAGGTGTGCTAAAGTCGTGAAACTCCGCTCACCCTTTCAAAGTGTCCAAGACATGTTCGTATAAAGTGGAAGGAAAAGGAAAATTCTTCCATTTTTCAAGGGTCACTTATATCGTTCGGTGAACTTCTCACAGCATATACCCATCTGGTCAGAGATAAAAGTACATAGCTATATTTATAATTTAATTTATTTCTTTTGGATGTTAATCAAAGACATTCATTGTGAAAAGGAAAACAATACATTTTATATGCTTCCACAAAATTTGGATTTTAAAATTTTTTCTGTCAAAAAGAACAATTTGCGTAAAGACTCATTGAAAAATATTTTCGTTTAGTATTTAGTCACATGCACTTCAGATTAAACTCAATACATATCTGTGTTCTGTTTGTATAAGCACGGAATTAGGATCCTCAAATGCCTCCGGTTTTTCTTCATGTCCTTGATTATTATTTCACTTGAACTAAACAAGATAACTTTATTGACGAAATAGTCAGTATAAATATAATATTACTGAAAATTTTCATTTATAACAATGTTTCATCTTTACAATCCACTGAACGAAGAAGCATTTTTCTGAACAACGCATCGTCTATGGACGTAGCAATTGTTACATTTGACCTCTTGCCCAGTATCCCATTCCAGTCAACAACCATTTGGCCATATGTCTGGTGACCTTTGACCTCCACTGTTGCATAAACTGTGCTACTGTTCTTGAGAACATTTCTGTCAATGGCTATTGCCATGACAAACTCATCTGCGAGCAGAAAATCCTTTATTCTACTTGGCAAGTTATTTCGCAGGGAATGAGCCTCCACTCTCTTCAGAAATTCTGCTTTTGGAGTGCCTACACTTCTAATCTTATGGTACACATCCTGAAAAAATAATAAGATTATTATTATTATTATTATTATTATTATTACTTACTGTTTTGTTGTTTATCAAAGCACAAACTACATTGCCATATTGGAACAACTGATAGTGCTTATTCACTTATTCGCCTTTTCTCTTCTGTAGTGTCCTGCATATCCTTATTCCTTATGCATTGAATGTACAAAGAGTTTAATTTCTAGTCGTACTAGATAAGGTTTATTTTAAAATTATTTATTTACTTATTTATTTATTTATTTATTTATGTGCCTGTTAATTTTAACATAGAAGACAAAGTTTAAAATATTGTCTGAAATGCCTACAAATAGCACGAGTTTCTAATAAGAAGCCATGGGATTTCAAGCAGCCACAGATGAGCTGGAAAACAATTGTAGATTTACTGGCATGCTCTTTATTAAGATAATGTTACTTACCCAAGGCAAACTATGAGCCAAGCAAGTTTCCCACGGCATGATTGTGATTGGACAGCTCAGCTGATTCAGAACAACATAAGCTGCTTCAGCGTCATGAAAAAAGTTGAATTCACTGCTAGCAGTAATATTACCCACTCCTGTAACATAATTAAATGCTGAATTCACTGCCGAATAATTCAGCTAATAAAACGTACAGACAGATAGTGAATAACAATACAAATGCTTATTTTGAAAGGTTTTATAGAAAGTGTGTTGGAAACTTATATGATTTCAAACGTTGGTTGATTGCAACTGCTGAAACACTCTGTCTAAAAGTGGTAACATCAGAAGTGAACACTGCGTGGCTCCATGAGCCAACAATGCAACTGCCATCGGCCTCATAGGAAAAGATTATAGGAGTGCAGTAATGCTCCATCTGTGCTAGACATATTTTTGATATTTTATATATTTACATTTGCAGAACTTAACTTGTAATTGTCACCAATTAGCTAATACTGTGCTGACGTGTCGTTCAGCCCTAGCATCAGGGGCGTACCTACCATATAGCAAGAGGATCCCACGAATTATATTTCATTACACTATAGATTAGGCTCATCGGTAAGCTTTGCCTAGTGGCCAAAATGTCCTAGCTACTCCATGCCTAATATATACATAGATAATTCCTCTGTGCTAGCTTGTCAGACTGATCGACGGAACTGAATGTCAGTCTGTGTGAGGTATGAATGAGACCGTGAGTGACCTGTGAGACTAACTGCCTTCATTTTTCTTTGTAGAAGATGGGATGGGATTACCACGGGTTCTCTGTGAGAGTGGAAGGCGATCCTGTTTTTGATGCCTTTGAAGAACATTCATTTCGCTTCGACAGTGATATACTGTATCTACCTAAGGTTCCCCGTGGGTCAGAAAAAAAGCCTTCAGTTCGCAGGCAATGTAGAGCATCAGTACCACATTCGGTTACCTTTGAAAATTGTGATGTGAAACTATATATCCCGTATTATTTTGTTAGCCCAGTGTGGATTCACGCCTGTTTCCATAAAAGGGTCTTCCCCAATAAAGGCTATCTGGTAATACACTTGAGGAAACGGACTTGGAAATCACGCAAACATTATTTTAGTTTAAAATCTTGCTAGCTTATAATGATATTTATAAACCTCTGTAGTTTCCTCCCATAATGAAACACTCCTTCAGTCTGGTTCCAAAATCAGGGTCCAGTCGTATTGCCATAGCAAGATTAGTTAGGGGTCCAATCGCTACCAGTGACAGGTTACCTACAATCATCAAAGCATAGAACTTACAGTGTCGGGAACCAGTTTAAATTGCATGATCAGTTATCGTGGTTATACATAAACAAAACGTTGATCAATTATCAATTATTTGAATTCTTTTATTTAATGTGGCATCGAGACGTTGCAAAATAATGTACGTGGAGAAGAAAATTGTAATTATCTCTTACAGTAAACAACAGCATTCTTTTGGAAAAAAACAATATTTAAATTCACTGATAACCTTTAATGACATGTTCGACAAAATGATGACGATGAAAAACAGACAAAAATTAAGATGATTAATTTGTTCTAATTAAATTTGAACGCCAGGTTTGAATAGTTTGGCAATGTTTAATTATTCGATAACATAATTTCTCACCACTGAACTCCTTGGACAGGCGGAGCAGTGCAGTAACAGCGTGTTCTGGCTGGATGGCCGAATCATTTGGTGCATTGGGATCGGGTACATCACCTAGTCCATCCGTGCCATGATACTCTGTGATATTGTCAAGTACACCTCCTAACAATGCTTTAGTGCAGCCAACATACACGGGAATCTTATCAAATAAATAAATTATACGCATACACACGTGTACGTATCTACCTACCTTAAATACATAAACCTAACTGCAAATGGTGTATTTCGCGCTTGTCGGCGAACGTTTGTGTAACATTCAATATTTCTTCCAACTGTTTTAAATTTATATTTCAATTCAGATTTACTTTGATTTTAACTAAATTGAGACCATACATGGAAGACTTCTTGACAAATATACCTCCTCAGTCGATACGACATATATACTGTACATACACAACTTTGATTTGTCTGTACCCGGTGTCCTTTTGGTTTAACTACGGGACTTTGAAGTTTAGTCACTATGAAAGGCGCAAGCTTTGATGACAAGTGACTCACAAAACATGTTCCTATATGCGAAGAGATGATGCCTACTTCATATGGCTGCTCTTCAAAGAGAATATTATGCATGTCATGCGAGAACACAAATTAGCACAAATTTCAGCGGAGAAAAAACACAGAAAGAATTTGACCTCGAGAAAATATCTACATTGATTCAAAAATAAAAAATTTCAAAATTGGAAAAGTTGCAGCGACAAAAATAGAAATTTCACAATTAGAAAAGTTGCAAAGCTTTCTAAAGAAATCAGACTTGTTTCTGATAGTATTTTGAGAGGTTTTACGACTTGAAATTATTTAATCTAAATGACGAAATATGGATGTTTTTAAATAACTTACCTAGTAAAACTAGAACAAAATGAAAGCAGAGTGTTTGTAAAATGACAAATTTATACAGACTGACGTGTTTGAATATGGCATTCTCTTTTGATCATCAGTTAAAGAGCGTTACCACTGTCTTGCAATTCGCTTACCCTGTGCCTTACGAACGCATTTTCATTAAATGCTAGCATGAACAAACCGAAAAGACTTCCACTTAGGCACAATCGTTTGTACCCTCGGTAGCTTCTGACTTTCACACATGCCTCTTATTTCAGTCAACATTAAAAAATAATACTAATCAAAAAAGAGTTCAGAGTGTACGTGTTTTTGTTCTTGTAGAATATTCCTGAAAGTCATCACAGGAAAATCTAACATGTACGGGTGATTAAAATTACTCGTCTTTACTAAGCTGATACCTTTGCACTTTTTTCATTTAAGCGCTTCCATGCATTTTACAACGAATTTATAACGAACACAATAAGAATCGTATTGCCTAATTAATATAACCTATACGCATTGTCTTGTTCACATAGAAAAGAAAAATATGACTTAAACTGAGGTTTCTGTAAACGATACAAATTCATTCAGTGAGAAGTGGAATTCGAAAGTAGGACGGTCTATCCTAGATTCGACGAGTTCAACTTCTGGTTTATTTTTTTTCTTATTGTAAATAGATTGTACAGACGAAATCGCCCGATGACAGGCAAATAATTCCAACTTGCGTAAGCAATACATGTGGTTTCTTCAGTACTTAATATGACAGTAAGAAGCGGAAATGACATAATACACTGGATTCTAAATCGTGAATCGAATACAGAATAAAAACACAAACACGAGCTGTACCTGTAGTGCTGAAATTCGCTAATTCGGCTAATGTATGATATTGGTTCTAACAGTACAAACATTCAAAACCTAAAGCCAAAATAGTTTTTTGGAACAATAAAAAGTATGTAAAATTACATCAAGCCGACCAGCCACTTGCAGGATGCGCAATCCGTTCCGAGCAGCTTGAAGCGCTGAGGTGTTTCCAACTACAGTCGTGACGGCTGTTACCTCCACATCCGGACATGATAAGGCCATAAGAATGGCCTGAGCGTCATCAGTTCCCGGATCAGTGTCAATGACAAAATGTCTCTTGGAAGTCATTCTGAAAGAAAAAGTGTAAAGGTGCTTTTAGAAGTGGTCATTAAGTATTAAAATACTTGATACCCTTGCAGAATGGCGTTACTGTTTAATATACACGCTATTTATGATCTCCGTTTTAGCACACTTTATAAGACTTGGTCACTCTAAAAGGTGATGTCTCGGAGTGTTATGAAACAATGCCATATAATGGTTCCAATACATTTTGTTGAAATGATGTCAATTTATTGGTGGTGGGGATTGGCACAGCAGTGCAAATAGGCGATGAAGGAACAAATTTATTTCAGTTGTTTTATGTGTGATCTACTTAATTAACTTTGAAGTACGAAAATATGAATAATGATAATGTTGCCATACCGTTGGTGAGAAATTTGTATTAAACTGAATAACATGACGTCACAATCTGTTGACATTACAAAATTTTCCTTTGTACAGATCAGAGGCGAGCCTTGCATCAATGCCAAGCTATCTCAACTGATACGTTGTGGCATTCGGGTCGCAGATTCGGCTCCTTCAGGTACATTGGCATCTTAAGATTTGAAATTACAGCTATTTCTGTAATCACTGTTTTCGTTGATATGTACTTGCATCAAGAGGCGTTGGCAAATGATGCACAACTTAACGATACAACTCTATCATTAGGCATGTTGCAAAGGTACAACTATATGATTAGGCATTGATATCATGTTGCAAAGATACAACTGTATTAGTAGGCATTGGTCATCATGTTACAAAGATACGACTATTATTAGGCATTGATCATCATGTTGCAAAGGTACAACTATATCATTAGGCATTGGTATTTGTTTCAAAGATACGACTGTGTCATTAGTCATTGATCATCATGTTGCAAAGATACAACTGTATCATTAGGCATTGATAATCATCTTTCAAAGATAGAAATGTATCATTAATCATTAGACATTAGCCATCATCAAACCCTAATAAAAAAAAAGGTCTTCATAAACGTTTTTGTCGTACAAGCGTTAATCGTCTGGGAAAAGGTTCTTCTAAGAAGAAAAGTAAGCGAAACGAAATGCTGTTAAAAAGCAGACGAACAAGCAGACCAATAATGACATCTGCCTGCCCCCCCCCCCCAGCAAACTGCAGGATTCCAAAGTTGAAAGTACGCGTTGAAATCCTGCCCTAATCAGGCCGAATCTGTCGCCTTAACGTCTCAAAGAAGTAAACTATCTTTAAAATTTTTGAAACAAAATTTGAGTCATATTATGAAGCAAGATGCCCACGTGTATCTCTCTCATCGCGGTGGCATCTGCCAAAGAATCAAATGCAGCAGAAGTTAGCAAAGAAACCTGGGTCAGCATGGTGCTATATGTATAAATTTCTTCCAATGTTTTTGATTGCATACGTCATGAAAATAAGTTGTCCAGGGTCTCGGTGTTATATTCATCCATATTTGATTTCACATCAGCATCACACATCCAATAATGAAAAACCTCAGTGCTAGGACGCTTTCTTTTAAAGTTGGTAAAATGCTGATAATTTGTTTAGATACAGCTGTTGTTTTTTTTTTGTTTTTTTTGATAGGTTTGTTTTGTTTTTGTTCTACCTTGTTGCTGCGTTTTTGTTGTTTTGGTTTTTCTGTACGGTTTTTAAATTGGGGGGGGGGTATATTTTGTACAATACTTTTCGTTGCATGAATCTGTTTAGCGTAGAGGGTGTATGAGTAAATTTCTACAATTTACAACAACAAAAAAAAGACGAGTTGACCTTAACGGTAGTAACGCTGCATAAATGGGCTTGGACAACATATATGGTACATAATTTTATGTCATGAAATAAATGTTACTTCTGTAGAAATTGCTAGTATTTCAAAAAGCAATAAACAATACTTGAATTTGTTCTTGTCCTAGGGACAATTAACGAGCAATTAACGAGAGAGAGAGAGAGAGAGAGAGAGAGAGAACTGCAAACTTTTTAGTTTGATTATAGGTAAAATAAATTCCCAAATTTTATCGTGTCCGTCATGAGTGTTAACTGACTCGCAACGAACATTTTTTCGTTAACAGAGATGTCACTGGAGTTCGATTTGCTGAGAAAGCATAACTTTACAAGTTTGAGATCATCAAAGCGACATAAATGTTAGGATGGAATTTTTCAGAAAATTGTATCAAAAACAATTTTTTATTTTCTTGCAATATAATTGTGTACTATTTCAATAAAGAGTTTGTTTTTCTATGTGAAATCCTACACGTTGTATAATACTTAAGTTGGCAAATTTAGAACTCTGCAGGAGCAGCGCTGGATAAGCAAATTCCCTTCTGCCAAGTATATCACTAACTTTTCACGTGTTCATGGAAAAATGTCTGATGACGTACAAGAGACCCAGATGGTAGTCGGTAAGAAACGAGAAGCCTCATTTTGAGATTCTGGCGAAACCCAAGAACAAAGTCGTATGACCATATTTGGCCGCGTCTTCAGAAACTGTGTATAAGAAGCGAGACGATTTGCTTGGCAAAATTAGTTCGTTTCGTCGGAACTCAAAGAGGTTTATATCGTTACATGTAAGCTACCGTCTGAGTACAATTTTCTATATAGTATAAGGATTTTTAATGTCAAGATGTTATAGTAAGAGTTCAATCTAAAATCAGTGCATTTGCAACATTGGATTATTTTAATATTTCTTTACTATTCTTTAATATAATTTATTGGAAAGTTTAATTGTGTGAAGAATTTATATTTACTTGTAATTTGCATTATTGATTATTGCAAAGGGCGACGTCTGCTACCAACTTCACACTCAGTAATAATTAATTCAGAAATAAACTATTTTTTAAATTATAGAGTTTAATATTTGGGTATTTTAGATTAAATTCAGTAAAATATATTTCTACTAAATGAATGCAGTATTAGCCTGAAATATTGAATTTTAGATTCTATGGCTATCTTGAATTTATTCGATATTTAATTATCTGTGTGATATTCTAAAAGGCAGAAATTATACAAATGTATGATGTTTGCAATTGACGAAATATCGTGGTTTTATATCTATACCTTATATCCGTAAACTAAGTTTAGGTAGATTGATATTGGAATGTAATTTTGTATATTGAGTATTTCAATAAAAGTTAGTCCGTTTCGTCGGAACTCAAAGAGGCTTGTATCGTTACAGCATCCCGTATCTCTCGCATCGCCAAGTTCTCCAAAGATGTAGCCGTATCTACACGGTTATGAGTCACACCTTCTTTGAGAGAGTCTGCACTCTCTCTCTCTCTCTCTCTCTCTCTCTCCTTCTGGCCATATAATAGTGCATTCCTAACAGTTTATGAGAAACAACACTCTCATAAAATAAATAACAAATTCTAAAATTATTACTCGTCAAGTCTAAGACGTAACATTTCTGCCACGAGTGTTACGTACAAAATCGGATAAACCTAATGCCTATCTTATAAGCACCCGGATGCTTTTGACCTTCCGAGGAAAACTTAATTAATGATAATTGTTACGTGTAGGCTTGTACAATAATAATAAGAGAAAAGAGTGAAGTCAACAAGCTTTGTATATTTTAACAAAATAATTTATTTCCCTAGAAAACAATTGAAAAATTGCAAATAGGACTTACGATTTGTGAATATAATCCAAAATTTAATCCTAAGATTGAAAAATACAAGTACTGTAACTAAACAGGATTAATAAAATCCAGGTTTGAATCTCGATGAAATTCCAATATGGAGACGATGACGTCAGAAGAGTGGTGGTAACAGATCCTCGATTGAATCACAGTTTATGTTTCCGTATAACTCCAGAATAAATTTTCACTGAATTTCTTTCTCCCAGAATTTTTATAAAAAAAATACACTTGTTTGGTTTTCTAGAGAATAAATTATCAAATTCCAAAAACAAATGAACTTCAAAAACAATCTGGCTTCAACAATTGAAACTTCTCGAGCCCTCAAGGTTTTAAATACAACTGAATAAATTTAATACCAATTTGCTGTTTTAAGCCTCGACTTTAGGTCACATGGTATTCCACGCGATAGCCTGCTTGATTTACTAAATTTGAACATCGCAGTAACATAAAATGCCATTTGTCACGTATGCAAGAATAGCCCTATCTAAGTATCAAATTCTCACACTGAAAATATATACAATAGAAAGGTTATTTACAATTCAGTTAATACGTGGGCCGAAATGACCCTGGAAATAGCCAATCGTTGTCAATCGATGTTTACAAAACGGTGTACCAGAGTGAGCTAAAAATAATGCTAATGTAACACCTTTTACGTTTTAGATAAACAGAATTTACTGAAAGAAAATATCGAATCCCGTGAAAATAATCATTACAATAAAATGTAATGAAACAAAAGTAAAATAAAAAAGAATTTAAAACTAACACACAAGCAATTTAATTACATTTACATAACTCTTCCCCCCATAAAGAAAAAAGAAAGATTTATATAATAAAGCTTTCTTTTTTACCATATGTAAATTATACATGAGGCAAACAAAATTGCATAAGAAAATTCTTATGAATTATATAATGTGTACACGAAATAATATTTCTATGCACGGGAAAGTGCATCTGCAATCAAATTGTCTTTTCTTTTGATGTGCCTGATGTTAAGATTATATTCTTGCAAAAACAAACTCCACCTTAATAATCTTTGATTTTTATTTTTTATCTTGTCGATGAAAGTAACGGGGTTGTGGTCACTCAACCCAACAACCGGAGAAGGAGCTCAACTAATGTAAACTTCAAAATGATGTAATGCCAATATTAAAGCCAAACATTCCTTCTCTATTGTTGCGCAATTTAATTTCTTAGAGAAATAGCACACTGCGTGATCAACACTATTTCTATCCTCTTGAATCAATACTGCTCCAACCCCAACATCACTTGCATCAACAGCTAATTAAAAAGACTGATTGAAATTTGGAGCTGTGAGAACCACCACACCTTTGAGTATGGCTTTAAATCTATCAAAAGCTTCCTGACATTTTTCAGTCCAATGACACTTGTTTTTCTTACTTAACAAGTTTGTCAGAGGTTCAGCAATATTAGAAAAATTGGAACAAAACTTTCGATAATATACGGCCAACATCAGTTGTGCTTTTTACTGACAGGCACAGGGAATTCAGAGATAGCTTTGACTTTAGCATCTATAGGTTTAACTTGACCATGTCCCACAATATGTCCTAGAAAAGTTACACAAGCACGGCAGAACTCACTTTTAGATAAATTGATTGTCAAATTTGCAAGAGTGAGTCTTTCAAAGAATTTCCGAATCGTGGCTAGATGTTTTTTCCAGGTGTCGTTGTAGATGATGACATCATCAATGTAAGCATCACAATTATCTAGACCA
>JAECUM010028702.1:0-18696 GCA_016617855.1 Megalonaias nervosa | reverse complement strand
ATATATATATATATATATATGTCATAGGTACACAGTCATATATAATACAGACATGTACACAGTTATATATAATAATGACATGTACACAGCTATATATAATAGTGACATGTACACACTTACATATAATAGTGACATGTACACAGTTATATTGTTAAGTCTAGGGCTTAAACTAAGTAACAAGACAAGGGAAAACCCAACAAGCATTCAAATGTCCAAAATATAAATTTATTTATCTAAAATATAAAATCAAAGAAAGTGAAGGAATTAAAAATAACTTGCAGTGTATGAACTCCTAGAATATTATCCTAAACTGTACTATCAGTTTCACATTGATCCAGAAACCATCTAAAGGTATTCCAAATGAAGGTTTTAATGTACTTATGTGTAAGCTCCTCTAAAGAAACAGCTCTATTATCCAAGAGTTTTTTCTTCAGGGTAATCCCATGAAAATAGAATATTACTAAAGTCCTTGAAAGTTTCACATAATCTGCCAGAATTGATGTTCAAACCCTTAAATAATTTCACATAATCCTCAAGGTACTGTCTTGTAGAATAAATGTTTTTCCACTCAGCTGTTTCAATGAACAAATTATAAATAAATCTTTATTTGTCTCACAACTCTTTTAATAGCTGAGTATAACTGTAGAATGATATGCTACATCCTGTATTTTCTTATATAGCCACTATGTATGCATCAGATCAGCAAAGTCTGAAATACCAAAAGATTCTAGAACATTTAAATCATTATATTGTGAAATAACTTTTACAGTCATGTTCTGACCTCTTTTACTATTTGAGCTGATCAACACCTAGGGCATGCATTACACCTCTACAGGACAAACATGGGCCTAGGATCATGTGATGTTTAGTTGTTTACTTGACTTATGAATGGAATTTTCACAATGTGAAATGACGTCAGCATTAAAGTATGTTCTCTTATGTTAGAATTACCAATCATAATAATGTTGTCATTAACTCATATGATTTAAATAAAAACTGTACAGTTATATTTAATAGTGACATGTACAGTTATGTTTAATAGTGACATGTACACAGTTGCATTTAATAGTGACATGTACACAATTATATTTAATAGTGACATGTACAGTTATATATAATTGTGACATTTACAGTTATATTTAATAGTGATATGTACACAGTTACATATAATTGTGAAATGTACACATCAGGATTATAGCAAGAAAATGGCCCAAAAATAACATTGTAATAAAATAAAGAACAACAAATATGATCTGTTTTCAGCATGTAAACTGCTTTTTAAATATTTTTTTAAAATAAATGTGACTGTCTTTTTTTGTTCCAGTATCCAGATGGCTTGTCCTGATTCTTGATGTGTTCTGTATAAATGGTGAGTTTGAAAGCATAGCATTATTACAGTAGTATAAAAGATTATTTAAAGAAACTAACACATTTGAATTGAAAATTAATAATTCCCTTAATCTGTAATTAGTCCAAAATAATGTCACATTGTTTCAAGGCAGAAGTTGAAATGTGTTCATGTAGTATGGTTGTTTCAATACATTGCCTGAAAACTGACCTAAATGTAGTATGACTGTTTCAACACATTGCCTAAAAAACTGACCTAAATGTAGCATGGCTGTCTCAACACTGTCTGAAAACTGACCTAAATGTAGCATGGCTGCCTCAACACATTACCTGAAAACAGATCAGAATGTAGTATGGCTGTTTCAACACATTGCCTGAAAATTGATCAAAATATAGTATGGCTGTTTCAGTACATTGCCTGAAAACTGAACTAAATGCAATATGGCTGTCTCAACACATTGCCTGAAAACTGATCAAAATGTAGTATGGCTGTTTCAGTACATTGTCTGAAAACTGACCTAAATGTACCGTATTTACCGTTTATGTTGGGACACCATAAATTAATTTTAAAAGTAATTTTTTTGTGCACTATATGTTCTGGGACACATCATTTTTTTCGAGTCCTAAGTTGTGGGACACTTTTAAATCATTTGAAAATTACATGTTGCAAAATGCACTCCAACTGAAATTTCATTTTAAAAAATATAAAACTTTGTACTTGAGATAAAACTCTTTAATCCACTGCAGCAGCATCTCATCAACACAACCCTTCTCCTGCACACGTATCATCTGTTCTTTCAGTTCATGAATATTTTTTTTAGCTTTCTCATACCGTGAGAAATTGTTAGAGACAACACATCACCTGAAGTGGAAACTGCAAGGACTAAAGTCAGATATTTCCAAATCTGCACCAGTCTAATTCTCACACTTTTGACCCCCATCTTATCATCAGTCCGTCCAGGAATGCGATCAAAGTACACTAGAATTTCTTCCATGTTAATGATATATTGTTGGTGAAATCATCTGCTTCTCTTCTGGCCTTCACAAATTCATCATGTTTTTTTTTTCTCCAAATCTTCTGGGCAATACTGGGTCATCGATGTCCGTGCATGAAGCACTATATTGTGTCACTTTAAAAATTGTTCCACTGTTTCAATATATTTTCAAAATTTCCATGAATACCGGTGAAAAGGAACCAAATTTAGCTTCCATATCTCGGCCGTCTTTGTATATCCCCCCCAAAAAATCGGCACACTTAAAAAAATCCATGGTCGGCTTCCGAGGTCAGCTTGCTTTGCAATAAAATAACCTTTGTATTTAAATCCTTTAAAAAATAATGGCTTCAGAGTATCCAAAGTCAGCTTCCTAGGTCAGCTTGCTTTTAATAAAAATAACCTTGGTCTTTGATGGCCTGTTGGTAAGTTCAGAGGAGTTTACTGCTCGCTGCCAGTTGTGACTATTCACCACCTGGGCTTCTATGTGCTTGGCATCTCTAGTTATAATCTGCAGGTCAACAGTAATGATACTTTTGTAACCCGTGCTAACGAAAAGATTGTCACTTGCACTCAGGTGAATGTGCTGTCAAATAATGATTTTTATTTGTGAGATACTGTCATACAGTAGACCTGGATATAATGCAGTCTTGGTTATTTTGCACCTAACACCGTGTCATGCATGAATGGCAGTTGTCTTCAAGATATCAGTTGATTATTTCCCTCTCGTTTGCAAAATCATCTGCTTCTCTTCTGGCCTGCATGAATTCATTACACGATTTCATTTTCTTCAAATATTCTGGCGATGCTGGGTCATGGACATCCTTGCATGAAGCACTATATTGTGTCACTTTAAAATTTTGTTCCATTGTTTCAATTTATTTTCAAAATTCCCGTGAATACCAGTGAAAAGGAACCAAAGTTTGTTTCCATATCTCAGCCGTCTTTGTATATTCAAAAAGAAAAAAATTGGCACACTTAAAAGAATCCAGTCGGCTTCCAATGTCTGCTTGCTTTGCAATAAAATAACCTTTGTATTTATATCCTTTAAAAAAAAAAAAAGTCACCCAATTCGGCTTCTGAGATCGGCTTGCTTTGTAATAAAAATAACCGTTGTCTTTGATGTCCTGTCAGTAAGTTCAGTGAAGAAGTTTACTGCTCGCTGCCAGTTGTGTTTATTCACCAGCTGGACTTCTATGTGCTTGGCATCTGTAGTAATAATTAATACAAAGGAGCACTGATGTTTGCGGGTCAATAGTAATGATACTTTTGTAATCCGTGCTAGCGAAAAGATTGTCACTTACACTCAAATGAGCATGTTTTCAAATGATTTTTATTTGCGAGATATTGTCATACAGTAGACCTGGATATAATACAATCTTGATTATTTTGCACCTAACACTGTGTCATGCATGAATGAGTTGTCTTCAAGATATTGGTTGATTAGTTCCCTTTTGTTTGCAATTTTGTTGGATCCAGTTTTCAATCGGATAACATATTCAAATCTTTGAGTACAACCAAACACAATTTGTTTCTCAATGTTCATGTCAATGAACGACGTGGCATGTGTTACAGTCCTACCCACTTATATCGACATCACTTATGTCGACAAGCCGCCTATTTCGACAAAAAAGCAAAGTCCCGGTACCTTGGTCTCCTATTACTACCAAAGTTGTCATGCTTATGTCGACGTCGAGATAAAAAATAAATGTACATGTACACAGAAGCCCTTGGTCCCAGCTTGAACAAATCCTTTGTTTTCAAATCATTTATGTCGACAAGCTGCCAGTTCCGACCCATACTTCGTTCAACAATTAGTTGATCTTGCCGCCAGGCTTTAATTTTACTGCCTTATCATTTATGTCAACCAGCTGCCAGTTCCGACCCAAACTTTGTTCAACAATTAGTTGATCTTGCCGCCAGGCTTTAATTTTCTCGCCTAATCATTTATGTCGGCAAGCGGCCAGTTCCAACCTGTACTTTATTCAACAATTAGATGATCTTGCCGCCAGGCTTTATTGTCGCAGTCAGATAAAAAAAACCACAGGCTTTTTTGTTTGGTCCTATAAAGTTGGCCTCTCGTGGCGACTTAAATAAAAGCAATAATCTGATATGATTCTTGCATTTTCCAAAGTGATCGGTGATTAAAACAAGTTTATTGTCCTGTGAAAGTTTCCTTTTTAACTTTATTTATATTTACGATGGCTACCAACGGCAGTGTAAACGCAGATTAAATTTACAGTCTCTGGAAACTAAATATCTGGCTGTTAAGGAAGTTGAGGGTGGGGCATCTCGCAAAGATGTCTGTGAAAAATTTTAAATCTATACCACTTGAACTGACATTATTACAATATTGTATTGTAAGAATCATTTTCTTTTAATACCTCATTAGCATGTGTCAGTGTATACAATATTATGCCTTCATTAATCATATCAGCTGCATATCTCTTGTTCGCTTTTATGTACTTTTCATGATGATTTCTGTAACTAAATACAAGTACTGTTTAAACCAACTTGATGACAGTTTTTCATTTCCCTGTGAATAGCCCCATCCCCTTGGTAGCCTCAATAAGATGGGAACAGACTGACCAAAATCTAGGCCAATTTAAGTACATGTACTTGAAGCGTGTGAATAACAACTATGCAACCATGTGCTTATGCCGACTTTGAATATTAGTGAATGTTTTTCATCTCAGGATGTGACCGATGCAATATTTTATTGTGGATTTTATTACACAAAGGTAACCAAAATGTAATTTGTCAATATACAAGTGTATTTCACACTGGTTTTGTCTTCATGTAATCAAAATTTGCATTGCTATTTTTTCTCAAAGTGTAAATGCCACTCACTGACAACAGGTCACCCCTTACTGACGAATTTAACTTGTATCTTTTTTCAGACGCCCCCTCCCCCAACACTTATCTCGACATCCGCCTATGTCGTCAGTATTTCCTCGGGCCAGAGGATGTCGACATAAATGGGTAGGACTGTATCGGAAATAAGTGATACATGCTACAGTATGGAAGCCTACTATACATATATGGATTTCATAGATATGTTTTATTCTTTAATGCTCATGTTGAAAAAAAAGGAATAAATGATAACAATACAAGGTTAGTTTCATTCTTCTTATTATCAAATAAACATTTTGTTTATTTTATTGCAACGTGCATTGCGGGGGAGCATAAATGCAATACAAATTTATTTTGTTTCTTAAGTTGTGGGACATATGACCTAGGGGAAAAAAAGTTTCACCATAAGTTCTGGGACAGGAAAAAAATAATTATTTTATCATTTCCCAGTATATATAGTAAAATATATAGTAAATACGGTAGTATGGCTGTTTCAACAGATTGGCAAAAACTGACCTAAATGTAGTATGGCCGTTTCAAGATATTGCCTGAAAACTGACCTAAATGTAGTGTGGCTGTTTCAAGATATTGCCTGAAAACTGACCTAAATGTAGTATGGCTGTTTCAAGATATTGCCTGAAAAATGACCTAAATGTAGTGTGGCTGTTTCAAGATATTGCCTGAAAACTGACCTAAATGTAGTATGGCTGTTTCAACATATTGCCTGAAAACTGACCTAAATGTAGGTGGCTATTTCAAGATATTGACTGAAAACTGACCCAAATGTAGTATGGCTGTTTCAAGATATAGCCTGAAAACTGACCTAAATGTAGTATGGCTGTTTCAAGATATTGCCTGAAAACTGACCTAACTGTAGTGTGGCTGTTTCAACATACTGCCTGAAAACTGACCTAAATGTAGTATGGCTGTTTCAAGATATTGCCTGAAAACTGACCTAAATGTAGTATGGCTGTTTCAAGATATTGCCTGAAAACTGACCTAAACGTAGTGTGGCTGTTTCAAGATATTGCCTGAAAACTGACCTAAATGTAGTGTGGCTGTTTCAACATATTGCCTGAAAAATGGCCTAAGTGTTCTATGGCTGTTTCAACATATTGCTTGAAAACTGACCTAAATGTAGTATGGCTGTTTCAACACATTGTCTGAAAACTGACCCAAATGTAGTATGGCTGTTTCAACATATCTGCCTGAAAACTGACCTAAATGTAGCGCAGCATTTTCAACATACGGCTTGAAAACTGACCAAGATTGTAAAGCTGTTGCAACACATTGCATGAAAACTGAGGTAAGAGTATAGAACTTAATTGGATGGGCAATTATTGTGGGGCAATTAATAAATATTGCTTGCAGTAATCATCATATGATACCATAAAAGCTATCATCTGATATGATATTGTAATAGCTCAAATATAAAACTGAAGAGGTTTTGAAAATTTTTGAAAAACTACTCATTTTTTGTTTCAGTATGTTATGATGATGTCATTGAGGGCTGCACAGATTTTCACATGCTGACATGAGATTCTTGCACTAAGAAAAGGGAAGAAAATTTTTTGACATGGAACAATATCATCATCATATCCAGTGAGAGTAGTGGTCTTTGTAGAGAATGAATGCATTTATGCAGTAAAGTGGATGATGCCATGTCTATACTGATGATGTCTATCCATACTAATTGTTTTGCTTCAACATCTTAATGGATTACAAACAATTTGTTCACCATTTACTATTACAAGTTGATAAATGTAAAAAATTTTGAACAAAAGAGACCATGCATTTAAAATATAATGGGATTTACTTCTGGTAGTCATGTTATGTCTTCAGTCTGGTTGTCATGTTCTGTATTCATTATGGTAGTAATGTTCTGTCTTCAGTCTGGCAGTCATGTTCTGTCTTCATGGTTGTATTCATACTGGGGCATATCACTACAAAGCCAGCTTGATTTGTTCACCAATTATCTGCAATATTAAAATCAAGAAAGAAGCTTTAGCCTATCTTTTTAGAAGCCCAATCTAGTTGAAATCAAGTGTGGATACTGTATGTACCAATAAATGTTCACGTTCTGATACCCTTTTGATTTCTCCATTCGCTTATGTCAGTTGTCTACCAGATAAAGTATTGCATTTCATGATTGGGACAGTGAATGCTAGCATCTGGGTTATTTGTTTCGAAATTATGTCTTTCCCTTTCAAAAATATGAAAGCTGTAATTTGATTGGTGAAACAAAAAGTCAGCAGAACATGACCTCATGTCTGTGTCCATCAGCTCCAATTATAAATGTCAACACAACATGACTTCATGTCTGTGTCCATCAAATCCAATTACAAGTGTTAAAACAACATGACCTCATGTCTTGTGTCCATCAAATCCAATTACAAGTGTTAACACAACATGACCTCATGTCTGTGTCCATTGGATCCAATTATAAGTGTCAACAAAACGTGACTTCATCTCTGTGTCCATCAGATCCAATTGTAAATGTCAACAGAACATGATCTCATGTCTGTGTCCATCAAATCCAATTATAAGTGTAAACACAACATGACTTCATGACTGTGTCTATCAGATCCAATTATGAGTGTCAACACAAAATGACCGTGTCTGTGCCCATCAGATCCTATTATAAGTGTTAACATGACCTCATGTCTTTCTCCATCAGAACCAATTATAATAGTCAACACAACATGCTCTCATGTCCATAAGATCCAATTAAAAGTGTCAGCACAACACAATCTCATGTCTGTGTCCATTAGATGCAATTATAAGTGTCAACAGAACACGACCTCATGTCTGTGTCTATTTTATCTAATTATAAGTGTCAACAGAACATGACCTCATGTCTGTGTATATTTTATCCAACTATAAGTGTCAACAGAACATGACCTCATGTCTGTGTCTATTTTATCTAATTATAAGTGTCAACAGAACATGACCTCATGTCTGTGTCTATCTTATCCAGTTATAAGTGTCAACACAACATGACTTCATGTCTGTGTTTGTCAGATTGTTATAAGTCAACACAACATGACTTTCAGATCCATTCCTTATAAGTAGATATTGATTGTAATCTGATTGTAAGAAGGCGAGAAAGACATTCATTAACTATTACATAAAATAGAAATAATTTCAATTTAATCTGGGAAACACACCCCAGTTGAACTAAAAACTGGAACATTTCACTAAAATTGAAATTTTACATTATCTTGCTAATGGCACCTTATACAATATAAATATTTTTGTCTGAAGTAGAGATAGTAAAAAGAATGAAAATTTACATTATAGTTTTAAAATTTAACACACAGAAACCATTTTATTCTTGACAAAAAGTTAGAAACTATTTTATTCTTGACAAAAAGTTGACATCCTCAATTTTGAGGAAATCCTCAGACGTGTCCTTGAGACTTTCAGGATTCAGCCATTGATGACTGTATTTTAATATCTGATTCATGCTTAATGTTTTGTGAAGAACCATTGTTGCCAAGGAAGCAATAAGAAAGAGATTCAAAAATCTCAATTTCACGAAAATCTTTTGAGATTTCTAATGAACCTGGAGCCAGGCTCTTCATTGCAGAGTGATTTTTTTTTAGGTGCTAATTCACTTTATGATAAAGAAAGCACTTATATTGAATTTATAGACAAATAATGTATACTGTTTTTACACAAATTGCCATCGTTCCTAAATATAAAATACAGAAAGTAGTTGTTTATGAAAGGGAATAATTTAAGTAAGCATTGATAAAGAACAGATTTTTATACATTAATTTTGTCAGTTTTGTTTGAACACAAAAAAGAATGTAGTGATGACCAGATGTGTGTTGCAGAGAATGGTTGAATATACATTTAAAAATATAAACTGCATTTAAAAATGTTACATACATAATTGATACAGTTACAAAACTTTATCTATTTAATTTTAAATATCTTATTTAAATAAAACCAACATTACAAATTAATAGAAATTAAAATTGAAAATTTACCTACTATATTGCTTTGAGTTTCAGAATAATAATTAGTCATTCCAAGTATGTACCATTGTCATTCCGTAGAAATCAGTTTCTAATATTAGAAAAATTTTACCGTTTTTTTTATACTTTAATTTATTAAACGAGTGCATATTCAATAAACTCATTCTTCCTTTCTTTAATCATTGTGTGTGTGTGTGTAAACAAGCATTGCAGGTATACTATTCTGTTAAAGGAAATTCATTCTGTAAGTGTTCATTGTTGTTGAGGTATTGTTTTACAAATATCGGTGCTACCATTACAAAACATTTTTATTTATATCTGATGTTTACATAGGACACTGTGATGTATATAGAATATAATAATTTGTGCCTTTTTTCAGCAAATATTTCTACATAGATAACTAAAGTAATAAAAAAAATAGTTCAGGTTTGAAATATCTTGATTTTTAAACAATAAAATTCGACTGGATGTTATGATGTATATGTGGTTCTTTGGTATATGTGGTTCTTTGGTGAAAATGCAAGTAAGGTCAGGACATGGATACTTTGTGCAAATATGGAGATAGGGTTGATCCCGTGTGTTTATATATAATGAGAAAGATGAATATTAATTTCTGCTTGCCTAGTTGATCTTAAATGATTTTGTTTTGAGATCTAGTTAGCCTAAAATGAAAATGGTGCCACTCTGACATCTGATAAGGTTTCTACAGTAGCCATCTTGAAAATCTTGTTATCACTACTTCTCCTGAAGGGATGGTCATATTGACATGTTTTCACTGAAACATTTCTCATGATGTCAACTTAGTCATAAATAAAACAGTTCCAATCAGACATCCAATATAGCTGCCACAGTGACCATCTTGAAATCTTATAGCTACTCCACTTGAATGGATGATCATATCAACATGGTGTTTTTACTAAAAGAATTTTTAGTTTGTCCTAGGTGAAAATGGCATCATTGGTATATCCATCATGTTAGCTTCAAAACAGATTTTGTTTATATGAACTCAGATGAGGATTGGTGTTATGAAATGTTTGATGAAGTCAGATTTTGTTTATTTGAAATATGATGAGGTTTGATGTTAAGGCACACGAGTGATTTGATTTTGTGTAAAATCCTTCTTGATGCTAGGACATACTGTACAGCTATCAAGACAGCTGCATTATTGTAAGATTTATGAAGTTTATATCAGGACATGCTTTGTCAGTGTTCAAACTGATTTTTGTTGTCCATAATATATCAACCAGAATCAGGAGTTTGTTGCAGGGTTGAGCTGGAATTGTTTTCATCCATTTGCATTATTGATTTGAGTGCAGTCAGAGGTACAACACCGACTGTTAATACTACAAACAAAATGTAGTCTTTCTTCATTATTATTTGTTCCTAATTAGTTTTTTTGTGAACTGCAGTAGTCATGCATGTATATTAGATAAAAATTTGTTTTGAAACTTTTCAGTATATATGTTTTATTACTTGCATCTTGTCTTTTTATTTTTTTTGTTACTTTATTTAATCTGGTTATCAGTATATGATTAGATTACTTGAAGTGGTTGAGTGATTACCAGGGCATGATTAGATTAGTTGAAGTGGTTGAGTCTGATTACCAGTGTATGATTAGATTACTTGATGTGGTTGATGCTGATTACAAGTGTATGATTAGATTACTTGAAGTGGTTTTGTCTGATTACCAGTGTATGATTAGATTACTTGAAGTGGTTGAGCAATTACCAGTATATGATTAGATTACTTGAAGTTGTTGAGTCTGATTGCCAGTGTATGATTAGATTACTTGAAGTGGTTGAGTGATTACAAGTGTATGATTAGATTACTTGAAGTGGTTGAGTGATTACCAGTGTATGATTAGATTACTTGAAGTGGTTGAGTGATTACATGTGTATGATTAGTCATGGTATTTGTTGCTATTGCAAATAAAATTTAGACTTATTTCAGCAGGACAGGGTGTATATATTTCAAAAAATTACATTTATCATAATATTTGATACTGATCTAACATGTAAATTTTTGTTTCTTGTCTATTTAAAGCTGTACATTTATATATAATGGTCCCCCTCTTATACGGCCATCCCAATTAAAGCAGGAAATAGGCCTTATTAAAGCTGTATATTTATAGACAGTTGTCCCCCTCTTATAGGGTCATCCCATTTACAGGAGGAAATAGGCCTTATTAAAGCTGTATATTTATAGACAGTTGTCCCCCTCTTATAGGGTCATCCCATTTACTGGAGGAAATAGGTCTTATTAAATCTGTTTATTTTTATACAGTGGTCCCCCTCTTAAATGGTCATCTCATTTACAGCAGAAATGTCTCTTATTAAATCTGTATAGTTATATACAGTGATTTATATACAGTGGTCCCCCTCTTATATGGTCATCCCATTAACAACAAAAAATTGGTCTTATTAAAGCTCCCCTTAAATAGTCATCGCTTCTGCAGCAAATTATCGGTCTTATGAAAGGTGTCTTGTCTAAAGGAGTATCACACAGATGTGAGTAACAATTACATATAAAATAAGAAATGTGTAACATTTTTAAATATTTAATGTTTTCATATAAAAATCACATGCATGTTTTTATATAAAATTGTTATTAACATTATTTTAATAAATTATGAATAATAATCATTGACAACTATGCCATTCTCAAACTAATTTGTTCTTGTTACATGAAATGCTCTGTTTACCAAGGAAGTGAGCCTGACTGGTTTTATCTGGCACAATTTTGTGGATACATATTGAAATCTATGTGAGAGAAGCCATGACAGCTAACATAATATTTTTTCTTTATGCTCATCAGGCATCTCATTGACTTGAACAGAACAATACTTTGCTTCTCAGCTGATAGTTTTGTAATCTTAATAATCATCAGTGGTAATAATAGTCAGTAATTATGGAAGCAACAAAACCTGACATCTAAGGAACACACATCAGTAAGAATAATCAAATTACATAACTCTTTGTATGGATTAACTCGATTTATCAGCATGTTGAATTTAGAAATCATAAATATTTGTGACATTTCCGTCTGTAAACCCAAGTATGTGATGGCTGATTAGGGGTAAATTTGACATTTGCACTGATATGCTTGCTGCATTAGACAGCTTTCCATTTTAGAGGGGGGTACTTTTGAACACAAACTCAGTGCATTAGACTGCTGCCCATTCTAGAGGGGTACTTTTGAACACAAACTCGTCAATGCGTTAAAGGGCCGTCCATTATAGAGGCATACTTTTGAACACAGTCTCATCAGTGCATTAGACAGCTGTCCATTTTAGAGGGGTGCCTTTGAACACAAATTCATCAATGCATAAGATGGCTGTCCGTGTTAGAGGGTACTTTTAAACACAAATTCATCAATGCATAAGATGGCTGTCCATGTTAGAGGGGTCCTTTTAAACACAAACTCCTCAGTGCAAATTAATTCAGACCTTTTAAAGCAGATGGCCACTGGTCCAAGCTGGGTTTAAACCGACTTTCTAAAATTATGTAAATGCTGTGTTTGACTATGAACAATATATTTTTGTATTCATTTTTTATATTGGAACACAATTTATATTTTTATGTACTAATATTCTGTATATATTCTGTTAATCACTTCCATTCTTTAAACATATAATGTTCATTTGAGAATTGTATACCTGTTGTTTTACGTAATGGAGTAATTGATATATCGATGTTGTCTATGTGTGAAAAAGGGGATCATGTTATTAGTCTTCCAGAAATTAATACAAATTTTCCTTTTGTATTCTTTTGTCATTCATTACTTTCTCAACGTATTATTTACTTTTTTGATGATTATAACCCTAACCTATTCTGCTTTATTGTCGGTGTTAATAACATGTCTGATTATGCTAAGGTGTCTGATTATGCTAAAGTGTCTGATTATGGTAAAAGTTTTTATGCTAAGGTGTCTGATTATGCTATTAGTAAAAGTTTTAGATACCTCAAAGAAACTGAAGGAAACAATGCTTGTCATTTTTTATGTCAGTTGTCCCACAACACTTCAAGTCCTGTTTGCCATTCAGTGTTTTACAATTTGAAACATTGTAAAAATATTTCTACACACATACCTTTGTTTGGCATTGAGTAATACTGTACACATGTATCTACATACTTTTGTTCCGACTCCAATACACTGTATACATTTATCAACATGCATACTTTTGTTCAAACTCCAATACTATCATATACTTTTATCTGCACAAATACCTTTGTTCAACCTCTGTTAACCTTGTATGCATTTATTTACACAAATACTTTTGTTCTGCCTTGAGTAGTATTGTACATATTTTTATACATAGTCCTATTAGAATTATACATCCTATTGCCACATTAATAGACTGCTCCAGTGGCCTAAGTGGTTAGAGTATCTGCCTCAGATGCAGGAGGTCTCAGTATCAAACCCCAGCCAAGTCATACCAAAGACTTGTTAAAAATGGTACTAGCAGCTGCCTTGCTTGGTGCTCAGCATTTAGAGGTTAGTGTTAGGACTGGTTGGCCTGGTATCAGGATAATTTGTAACTGGGTGAGAAATGATACCACGTGTCTGCGGCATGATGCCTCAGTGCTAGACATGACTATAAACTGCCACACAGCAGACATTGTAGCAGTATGACTGAAAAATTGTTAAAGCTACATTAAAAATCCAAATCTCACACATACACTCACACACACCACATTGCTACTTAGAAAACATACCCAAAAAAGCTTCAGTAGACTTTTTTTTACTGCATTGGTAATGGTGATGTGAGGCATTGGTAATCAACATGTGAGGCATTGGTAATCAACATGTGAAGCATTGGTAGTGGTGAATGATTTTCATTTCTGATCTACAGGTATGCCATAGTTCTGGGTATTTCAAAGTGACGTCTGAAGAAAATTTCCTTTTACCAAAGCAATGGAGAAATAGTAACCAATATTATAGTACAGAATCAGAATTAAAAGTTGTTTTTTTTTGAGAAATATGTAAAGGCAACAAATTTAATAACAATGTTCAGAAATTAAATTTGTACATTTAATTAAGACATTTGAATGCCTGAGTTGTAGTAGATCCATGAAATATGATTTATGATATCATGTTATATTACATGCACATTGCTAGTTAATGCCTGTCTATGAAAACTCTAATTATATGCCCAAGGTCTAGAAAGCATCTTTTATATTTGAAGGGATGAGAAGGTTCATTAGCTTGCCTTTATACTGCTGGTCTAGGGTCCTACACTGAAATAAAATTCATGAGTTTGACAATATACCAAAATGTTTCAAAGTACAATTTTCTAGTAAGTTTTGAAACTTAAGAAAACGTTAATTAATTTTACCCATTTTTAATTACAATATATAATTCTATTTTGATCCCTAAAATGGCATTGTTCACTTATACATATACCTCTTACTTGATAACTCATGCACTTTGGGGTCCATTAACATCAATTATGCCATAGGTGGGACCCACAAACTTCAATTGCACCATTGGTGGGGCACATAACCGTCGATTGTTTCATAGGTGAATATGGAATGGTGTGTGATAATCAGTGTTTGGTTTTAAGTTGTGGGAAAAGGGAATGCTAGCAACTTTTGTAGAGAATTATTATGTCCATCATCATACAAAAATGTTCATCTAATGGAATTTAATATTTATGGCTATCAGATTTGAAGAAGTCAATTTAAGTAGGTAATTGATAGATAATATAGATCAAATTGACATGCAGTAGTCACAAATTCACATATCAGTTAGTTGGAGTTGTTTCCCTTTAAGGTAGAGCCTCTCAAGCAAAAGCAAATAACCAAAAAGCCTCATAGCTAGAATTGCACTCACATACTGCCCGAGCCAAAATCATTAATATACTTGACATGTTCATGATAGTTGCATGGTCAGAGAACTATATATCTGTTTCTTAAAAAAAATTGACCAAAAACAAAGAAAAGTAAAAAATGTATGTATTTTATTTAAACTTTCAAGTTTATTTTCAAATATAGCACTTATCCACAGACGAGGCAAAAGCTGCAACTTAGAAGTTGTCTATGATGTATGATATTAACAAGAAATAAAACTAACCCTACACGTTATTACAATGTAGACAACTTTCATATATTGATAATTGTAGTTGGCTCAGACAGTCTGGTTATTAGATTACATTATCATGCCAAAAGAACTTGAAGTTTTAGCCACAGCAGCATGATGACAAACTAATAGATTAATTTGGTTGTTACAGAAGTGCTCACAAAGACAGTCAGCTGACTTTGTTCACTTTTGAATAGAAGAGTGAATTTTACTTAAATAACAGTTACAATAAAACCAAATTAAAAAATAAAAACCCAACACAAATTTAAATTGAAAAGACTTATTTGATAGGCATTTCTGTTCATTTTCATTTGTTATTGAGTTGTAATTTGTGTTATTTATTGAGAAAGATTTTTGTTATGTACAATCTTACAAAATCTATCTCATTAAAAAATGTTAATTTTATGTCATTTTTTGCACACTAACCTCTCTTTTCAGTGATGCAACAAGCATTATCTTGAGCTTTCACATGCCAGTATTTATTATGATTTTTAAATGTTAAGCAAATAGGAACCAATTTTTTGCCTTTTCTAGAAGAACAAAAATGAGATCCACCTCTACTTGAAAAACTGGTTAGTAGAGTTATACAGGGTTTGTACACTTACACAGGATTTTTACATTTATTGAGGGATAGTAGTTATCAGGGTTAGTTCAGTTATACAGTGTTAGTACAGTTATACAGTGTTAGAACAGTTATACAGTGTTAGTACAGTTATACAAGTTTTTACATTTATAGAGGGATAGTACAGTTATCAGGGTTAGTACAGATATACAGGATTAGTACAGTTATGTAGGGTTAGAACAGTTATAGACGTCAACAGCCCAACAGTTGAATTTTGCATTATAAATAGGCTACTCCCAGACTATAACACTGGTCAATGAAGTCTTGACAGTACTATTTTGAAGGGGACATCATTGTAACAGGATCCATGACAATACCCACCTTACACAAGGGAAAGTGTTAGTGAGGGACTAATGAATATAGGGGATGCCATCTTATACTGAGGTACACTATGCATAGTATTGCTATTACATAATGTAATGGAATTCATAAAAATACCTACCTTATACAAGGGACAGTGTTACACTAAGGTACCTTATAGAGGGAGTAATGTATATAGGGATATCACCTTATTCTGAGGTACGCTATACATAGCATTACTATTACAAAATGTATTCCATAACAATACCTACCCTATACAAGGGACACTGTTACACTAAGGTACCTTATAGTGAGAGAATCATCTATATAAAGATATCAACTTATTCTGGGGTACACTATACATAGTGTTACTATTACATGATGCAATGGAATCCATAACAATACATACCCTATACAAGGGACAGTGTTAGTTATGCACTAATGTATATAGGGATATCTGCTTATTCTGGGGTACCCTATACATAGTGTTACTATTACATAATTTAATTTAATCCTACCTTCTAAAATGGACATCATTATACTGAGGTGCATTATTTTGAGGGAATAGTGTATCGGGGGGGTCACTGTACTGGGATACATTACATAATGTGCCATCTTAGACCAAGGCACTTGACTGGGACTGACTACTGTATTTTTTGTTCAATAGAATCTTGTTGGTTTGAACATAGTTGGCTTAAACACTCAAAATTGCTTGCATATCAGGACCCAACAGAAAGTTCATTTTTGTTCACTTAAGGTATGGCTTTGTTGAGTGATCTGCTTGGTCACTTGAGTGTTCAAGATTTTCAGAATCGACCTATTTACAAGTACATGCAACTAGTCTTGGTCTGCCCAGACTATCTGTTTAGACAGTGTGCATATATCAGTCGGGGGGGAGGGGGGTGAAGACAAAAAATGTATCCCCATGCAAATGATTTACATCAGGTGGATAGATAAATAGATAGATAGATCTCATCCTTTAAAAATGTGATCTCATCTTACAATACATGGCCTTAAAAAATGTTACACTAACATAGATCTAAATTATTCCTACAATATTTTCCCCAGTAACAGAAGTTCTTAAAAGTGGCAAAATGACTTGGTTTTTATTTGAGGTTTTGTTAGTGGGAAGCAAGCATAGCAGTCCCATTTCTATTTGTGGCAACAAGGGTGTCAACATTTTGTTATGGTTTTAGTTCATTTTTTCATTTGCATACATTTCCTAAACCCCTTAAGAGATGCTTGTCATACTTGGATTGAATCATTCTGAAGCCAAGACATTCGGTCACATGATCATTTCCCTTTTTACTTTAGGATTAATGCCCAGTCATAGAAAATTTGCTTTAGCTTTTGGCTTAAGTGATTTCCAAAATTTTGGCACAAGTTTTGACCTCAACAAAGGAAGGATTTTCATCAACCCACTTTTTAGCATGCAAATGGACAAAAGTTATAACTATTGAACAAATTTATATTTTTATAATTTTAAACTGTTCACATCATCAGGTCATTCTTTTCACAGTAACTTGTTGCCATAAACACTCTTCTTATATGTACCACAACTATTTTTAGCATTTGATAGATCATTGCTGAATTATGTAGATAACAGTACTTATTATTGTTGATCTTAACACTTAGGAGATGATGTAGTGTTAATGGATCCAGGTTTCCTCTAGTCAGCCTTAAGTTTCCTCAGAATGAAAAATGTCCTTTTTATTCTCTGCATTGGAATCAAACAATTTCAGTAAAACTCTACTGATTCCATCAAGACGTTTAAATTATTTCCTGCCTGTGAGTCGATTCAGATTGGTGCCTGCCTGGAGACTGCTCAAGATTGGTGCCTGCCTGGAGACTGCTCAAGATTGGTGCCTGCCTGGAGACTGCTCAAGATTGGTACTGTCTGGTTCTAATTCTAATGTCATTAAGATTCTTACCATGAAACATAAACACTTGTCTACCATCACACCCTTTCTGATTTTAAGCCTAATTTGCAGATACCTTTGTTGTTATCATTATCTTCACTATCGCCACTGGGGAGCCCAGGGTGGCCAAGTGGTCTAAAGCTCTCACCTTTACTGATTACTGACATCTCACATCTGTCCACATGGGTGCGAGTCTCAGGCTTGGCCAATTTGGTTAAGTGAGAAAGCTGCCAGTAGATTCCCATAGGTCTGTGGTTCTTACTGAGGTTTTCCTGGGTTCCTCCTTTTGTCTGGTTAACAGTCATGTTTGGAAAGGCTTCAGTTAAGGCCAGTGCGGCTTATATCGATTTTACAATTCATAGCAGTGTTAAATGCACATTTTGCCTAAAAATCATGATCGCTGGTCAAGGTCTGCAGATGGTAACTCACAAGAGATTATGTCTGGCTATAAAGATGACAAATAATATCTCACAGCATGTCTAACTTTATCACATTTGATGCAGAGTCTGCGAACATGGATTTCAGTGATGGCATATTTGTGTTCGTTAATATAATGAGATTGGGATTCTACATGATGCATGATGTCATTCTTGCCACCGTAA
>JAECUM010028701.1:0-54322 GCA_016617855.1 Megalonaias nervosa | reverse complement strand
TCTCTCTCTCTCTCTCTCTCTCTCTCTCTCTCTCTCTCTCTCTCTCTCTCTCTCTCTCTCTCTCTCTCTCTCTCTCTCTCTCTCTCTCTCTCTCTCTCTCTAACATGAACTTTTCAGTGTTTACATGTCAATGAACCTTGTAAATAGTCATAGTTCATTTGACATATACAGCTGAGTGATGCCCATATATAAGTGTACAAAAGAATTCTACAGTCTTTCATAATGTCATTTGATGTAAAATTATGAAACCAGTGATTCTAACAGATGAAATCTATGCTGTTTCACTGGATATAGGTCACAGTAAAGATATTTATTATAAAACATCATTTTTACTGTCTTGTACATGTATTTCTCTCAACGACCTAATACCTAAATCTGCCACTCCTTTCACCCTTTTCAGTAGCTCGGCTTTATTTCCTGACACATGGGCACCTCTATCCCGTAAATATGTCTTGAGGCACTTTACACTAAGGTTTTCCAGGTCACCGGCTTTGTTGACATCTTGGTTGGTCTCCATCACAGCATATTTATTTGCTTGCTGGAAGAGCATTGCATCATGGGTATATTAGAGGAATTGATAAGTCAAGGGACGTAGCAACCGTTATCGAACAGGCCTATAGTACTTGCATAATGTTGGTAAAAAGCTGATTAGAACTTATGTTGAATTGTTGTTTTATATCATGCTGACATAAATAAATCTCATCATATCTGAAGGAACATATGGTCAACACATTACACCATTTCAGTGCCATCAAACTGCTTCTTGATGCTGGTGCTGATATAAATGCTGGGGATGAATTTAGTACATCCAGCCGAGTAGCAAGAGAGAAACATCTTCATCCCTTGCATGGTAGGTTTCTGTAAAATTTTGAAAGTTACTTTTTTTCACTTGTTTTAAATCAGGTGTTTTATCTTATGGTGTTGTTTCTCCATCTGTCCATTGCCATGAGTCTGTCTTGCCCATAACTTGGTAATGGTTGGAGAAATTGTCATGAAACTTTGCTCAGATATGTGTCATGACTAGACAATGTGACATGCACCATAGCTGTTCAGGTTGCTTCAGTGTCAAGGTCATAGCAATGGAAAATGTAACTCTATGAATTTTATCCTTGTTTGGAGTATAACTTCAGAACCACTGAAGATATTTTAATAAAACTTTGTCATTCACAAGTGATAGATTATTACTATAACCAGAATTCCAAGGTCACAGCTAGTGAAATGTAATTCTTTGACTTGTGTATAATTTTTATAGCATACCCGTTGAATCATTGAATAAATGAATATGTTTTAATGAAACTTTGTCCAAATACATATCATGACTAGATGGTGTATCACTAGTCCCAAACTGTGTCTTTATTTTGGGGTTGCTTTTGAAAAAAATTCATGAGACAATAAAAATTGTGCAGTTTTCATATAGTGTATGATCCGATTCTATTTACTTAATAGAAGCTCAGTAGATAATTGCAGGTGATGTGGCTGGAGAGGTGTAGTTTTCTGAACAACTAAGTAATTATTGCCTAGAACTAAGATATTATTATCTCACCAGGTTGTATGAATTGTTAGCTTATGTTATGACCCTGTGTCCATTGTACATGGTCAACTGAAATATAAGCCAGATGAGTCATATTTAGCCTATTTGGGTCTCTTGTTAATTATGCTTTTTAATTAGCTAAGTACTTGCTTCAGTTAACTAAAAGTTTTTCTTTTGGAAGCACAGTAAATTCTTGCAGTACTTGAGAAGACCACTCCTTCTGCCATCAAAAAGTGGTCACTTAAGGCAGATGGTCTGTCATAATAGATCCATGCTGGAGGGCCATTAACTACATTGCTCCCTTGATTACTCATGCACAGTGGGATCCAGAAATAGACCACACTGTAAGTGAGGGCACAAGTTACCATGGAACCTTCAAAAAATATGAATGGTATCCCCTCTGAACATCAAGAAAACCACAGGGGTGGGTTGCATGGCAACTGGGCTGTGTAAAGGCAAAATACTTATTTTGTAATTGCATTGGGAGTAATTGTCAACAAAGTTCTTTTTATAATGCAGTTGTTCATTTTTCTGTATCAACTATATTTATTTTCAAGATACCCAACCTCCCAAGGATCGTTAACATTATTACATGTGGTTTGAACAACCTTTATGTGTACACAAAAGCATTGTGTATTATGTCACTGCATTTTGTTGTTGTTGATAAATTTGGTTCCCTGCTTCATAAGCTCCCTGCATTGCAACAAAAGGAGCAAATAAAACAGTGAACTAGACTAGTTGTTGATTCAAACCAAACAAGGTTCCTTTTTTATCAAAACCTAGGAACATTTATTTCCTGAAGCAATCATCAACGTCAAAACTCATTCTTTTTATTCTTCTGCTAGTAAAATATTGATGCGGGAATTTCCTTGCAAGTAATGGTGAAACTTCGCATCCTTATGGAAATCGCTGATTCAGGAATTTTAAGTTATCTGCAAACTCTAAAACTCATTTCTCCACAGTGAATCATACCTTTGAAACAATGCTTTTTATTTCACAAAGTAATCGTTTTGCTTTGTTGTCTTGCTATCTATGATCACATTTGTGAATGAGTAGGCTAATTTTAGGTAGTTAAATTATATAGCTTACACAATAATATTTATAACAGCATTCAGTTGATCAACTGAAATGAGTTGATCTGACCCTTGACCAGGGCTGCTACATCTTATGCAAGTAGTATTTATGTGTCTTTTAAGTCTTCTATTATACCACCCACTCTGTTTGAAACAAAAGATGTAACTAAAATGTTAATACAAAGCAGATCTAATTTTAATTACTTCTGCCAGTAAGATATCAAAACACAGTTGGTACTTACTTAGGTTCTCAGAGAAATTCTCGCAGACATAGTTGTTACGGTTGATAAACATATATTGTGTTTTAATACATGAAGGCACATTGCATTTATGATGATTACACTTAAAACGAACGAAAGATAGAATTTAACCTGAATTTCACTGGATAAAACTTATCTAAATGGTATTTATTTATTGAAGTGCTGCCTCCAGTAGGCAATAGTGACATTTTCATTGACTGAAATTTCTTTGAATATTTATTTTTACAGTGTACTAATAATTTAACAAATATATGACTTTACTTTAAAAGTTGAGAATTTCATAATGTTGATTCTGGTTTCCAGGTCCTGTCTACCATTTTAGATGACAAAATTAGTAATATATCAAGATTTCACTTACCAATTTTGATCGCAGTTTTCTTAACATTCAACAAATAGGTGTCAATTTGGATATATATTCTAATTTTAAAAAATGGAATACACACCTGACCTCATTATAAGCGGGTTCGCAAGTTATCAGGGCACAAGTTATCATGGGAGTGGTGTAAAACTTATTTACAGCCAAAAGCCAAAACTTAAGTCACTCACAACATAAATAATCAATGGACCAGTTCAGTAAATCAGAGGATGTAACAGGTAACAAGACATTGGATCACAACATGTTTTACCTCGTAGGTTTTAATATCAGTAACAGTGATAAAGCAAGAAAGAATAACAGTTCTTGCAATGAATTTAGAATCAACTTGTCTGGAAAAAGCATACAACTCCTTATGAGAAAAAAAGTAAAAGACTTCATTCACTGTGGTCATTGTATATTGTAACTCCATAGACAAACAATTTATGACATAATTATATATTGTGACTCCATGGACAAATAATTTATGACCTAATTATTTATTGTAACTCCATAGACAAATAATTTGTGACATAATTATATATTGTAATTCCACAGACTAATAATTTGTGACATAATTATATATTGTAACTCCACAGACAAACAATTTAAGACCATACTCGTTGCATTCATGTGAAAGCCAGATGAGAAATTCCCTAATTATAATATTATCAGCATTGTGTAGGGTTTTACAAACAACACTAACCCATGAACTAATTATGCACATCCATGATTGCTAATCCTTTCAAGATGGAATGGTTAATCTCAGTAGGCATTTTGATGACTATGTCACTATTATGGCAGTTTGTGACAAATACATAAGTGTGGATTAAAGTCATACTATTGATTCTTTACTTTATACATCTAATGAAACCAGTAACTGTTCTCAACTTGTCTGTCATTCTTTTGTGCATCACGGTTCGAAGCAATATGCACTTTGCCTGCAGACTCTACTCGGCAATTGTGGTTGCAAATGATTAAATAAAAGTCTTTAGTACTTGTGTTTGGATTTGCGATACAGTCGTTCATATTAGTGTTGAGACATATTTTGCCACAAAATCATGGTCTCTGCTCACGTTCAGCTTGTTGTTGTTATAGTGTTTAGCACCAATTTTCAGCATAAGATAGGCTATACATGGCAGCCAGTATAAATTGTGGAGGAAGAACTTGGGAAAACCCCAGAAAGAACCACCAACCCATGAGAAGCTACTGACAAGCTTTCTCACATACCACATTGACCAAGCCCGAGACTCGAACCCACGCAGACAGAGGTGAAATGGCAGTGATCTGTAACGGTGAGCGCTTTAGACCACTAGGCCACTTGGGGCCCCCACATTCAGCTAGTGATCACTTACAGCAGTACATTTATATAGTAATGATTTTAGTTATTAGTAACAGGTTACTTGCAAATAGCAGCTGTTGCTCAAATCAGATTACATTGTATTAAGACATCACACAGACATTGAGTTCACCGAACTTAGAAAAGTTTACGACAGTTAAGTGAAGTTTAAAGGTAAAAAATATTAATTGTTATATTTCAGAATGAAAACTGCATGGTTGTCAGACCATGTTGGTTCAAAGTTAGACATGGCATTTACACTTCAGGATTAGTCACAGAGTAATTCACACATGGTCCATCTTAATGATATGCCAACTAGATAGAAAAAGAGGGAGCTCACACCCTTTTGCCCTGAGTGCCTTCTTGTCTGTCCTTAGTGATCTCCCCCTTTTCCCCCAGCCTCTGCCCTTCTAGACCCTTGCTTAAGTTTTTCAATGGTTCTTCCCTTTGCTCTCTCCAGATCACAAAATACCTCCTTCAATCTGTGTACTGCCTCACTTGGCACTCAGCATTAAGAGGTTAGTTTTAGGTGTCAGGATATTGTGACTTTGTGGAATATAATGCTACATGTCTGCAGTATGATGTACCAGAGCTAGAAATCACTATAAATTGCCACACTGCAGACATCATAGCGATATGACTAAAATGTTAAACTACATAAAAAATCTAAATCATACACAGACACACACAGCTTCAAAACTGTGCAGTTTTCTGTTAATTCATATATTTTATATTTATTTCGTATTGGATACATAGTAAATTTGCTTTTGTCTGTTTTTACTTTCCCCACAAAATGACCTATAAAATTTTGGTGTCAGTTCTGATTCCTTTGGTGGTTACAATAAATATCCCTTTGTTACCAGAAGTGTTCTCTACAGTTAAAAAAGTTCTTCAGCTGTAAATGGCTCCCATTTTGCCAACCATTCTGTTCAAATTGTTAGATGAATTTATTGATCTTGCAAGTGATAACTATTTCATTGTGAAATCAAAATACATAATAAAACCAACAGCTATTTAAAGATGGGAGCATGATTTTGTGTGTGTATGTGAGAGAAAGAGAGGATTCATTCCATCTCATGTTACAAGTCACAGTGTTAGGTCTGTAACAGATTCATACCATCTAATGTTTACTGAACTCTTGTGTATGGCAGTTCATGTTAGCAGGGAGGAGGAGTTTTGTGACAGGCTTAGTTCCCAAGCAGACTTCAGGGGATGCACAGCTCTTCACTATGCAGCTTTAGTAGAAGATGAAGGAACTGTTGCCTTGCTTCTACAAAGAGGTGAGGAATGATATTATGGAGATAATTGATACCCTCCCTACACAATGCAGTCTTGATGTTCACTGTAGTTTTAATGTTGTCTTTTGACTGAATGACACTAATCTACAAAAAATACTGCTGTCACATAATTTAAAAAATAGCTGCATCATTCCTATTTTTGTCAATCTAGTTAAAAGTATTATTGACAAAATATATCAAATTCAAATGAAAAAAAAAACTTACAATGAATGTGACTGCATACCTATATTTTTCAGCAGAGCATACATTTTAAATTTTAGTATAAATAATACATTGAGGACATGTTAATTTGTAATGCATTGGATGATTAAACTTCCAACCATGACATTTTTTAAAAGGCATTTCATAGTTTGTAGGGATAATAATTATAGGTTTCTAAACACCTTGCAAATAAATAGTTTGCAGTTAAATTATTTTATACTGTAGATAATTTAGGCATGTTTGACATAAAAAAAAATTGGGGCTTTCATACCACTTTTAATCTTCAGGAGCTGATCCAACCAAAGAAAATGGATATGGACATAGACCTATTGATTATGTTGCCAACCCTTCCTTGAAACGACTCCTGAAAGAGCATGAGATCAAGGTGTGTAGTTGTTGAAATTAGTTGAATTTAATGTGACTTTTTCTCACTTTGTAGGTTCTGACCAAGTACAATAAAACATTGGTAACCATGACTGATCTGTCTTGCAGACCTTCTTCTACTTGATTTATTTGTCAGAGTTTACATTACTCAAGAATTCTGGGTTTAGAAATTCCACATGCATTGTTAAGCCAGAACATTCACTTTGATAGGAAATCATAGCAGTTGTTTACTGAATACTGTACTGAAAGGTTTTATCCAAAAGTGAGAATGGTTTGATTTGGTGTTTTGCAGCACATCAACACAAATAGGTTATTAAGTGCTGATGCAATTGTAGTAAGACACACTGTGTTATTGCCCACCTGGAGTAGTCGGAAGATAGGATTCAAACCTGCATCCTTTCATTTGTTAGTCCAGTACACTAACCACTGAGTTATTGCATCCCAAAATAGGAATGAAGAAGAGGTGGAGAAGAATTTGCCTGGCCTTAGATGTTGATTTATTTACTCCTGTCAATAACTGGCATGTAATATTGCAAGCTGAGATGGTTTCTGCACAATAACTCAAGTTCATAACCATGTTTGTGGATGGCTTGCACTTTGGGTAATGAAAAACCATATCAGTTTGTGGGGTAAAAATATCTAAAGTCGAGGTTATTGTGACTGAAAATATGAAAATAGTTTCTGTAGAATATGTCAAGATCTCCACAGCTATAGTTACCAAATGTTGTGGATGGTTTGCCTTTGGAGTAAGGAAGAACCTTATTGAATATGGGGTCAAAGGTCAAGGTCACTTGTTGAAATAACAAAAATGGTTTTTACAAACAAAAACAATTCTGTATTGTATTCCTAGATCATATTGTTTGGATTTCATGCACTTTTTGAAAGGAAGTAGCCTGTTTATTTTGTAATCAAAGATTAAAGGCCAAGGTCTATGACGAAGAAAAATGCATTTTGTCCAGTAACTTTAATTTTACATCACAACATACCTGGAACAAGTTGTAGATGGTTTGCACTTGGGATAAGGAGAAAGGATTTTGAAGTCAAAAGGTCTAAGACATGGTCACCATGACTGAAAGAAGAAAGATGATTCTGCATAAAATTTTATTTATCTAAATGGAAGAATATTAAAACAGGGTGATCTTTTAATGTGCTCTTCATGGTACACTTGTTCTCTGCAAGTGAGGTGGTCTTTCAAGAGGGGAACTACTGTATCTCTTATTAATACAAAAGATCCAATATTTTGACATTTTTTATTTTTATCTGTTCCTTTTACCTTAAATCTTAGGTTCACCAGAGCAAAGGCATTTATTGCGGGTGTGTGTTCTGTAGTGACAGTGTAGCTTGTAGTCCAGCAATCTACAGTAGTTAACCCTCCTAACATTATGATAAGTGCAATAGGTTTTTATATCAGTTTTGCTGAGGTCGTCAGCTTCCCTCCTAATTCAGTAATGCAGTAGTACCATGTATGTATTACTACTATTAAAATATGTCTTTTAAAGGGTAAAATTACCAGTAATTGTGTATTACTTACCTGCTATTATAGCAAAAGAGGTAAATATTCTGTACATTGGCTGTGACTAAGGATTCAGAATAGGATCAAGTTCTTTTCAATTCTGAAGTGGGAATAATTAGGTTGGACTGGGGATCAGGAGTCACAGAAAAGGAAAGCAGTGCATTAGTAGCAGGTAAGTATTACATAATTAAAACAAGTTGTAATCACCCCATAACTACATTTTCATTTATTAGCCGATTCAGACTCACAACATTATATAGTTTATTATGATATAGACACTTTTGTTTTTTACATTCTCTTCTACCTTTCATAGTGCTAAAGGTCTAATAGATAAGAATTGAACCATGGCACATTCCTTGTAATAAAATAACATTATTATTTTGTAGTACAAAGAAATGCAGGAGAAGCTTGCAGCAGAGGAGAGGAGGAAATTTCCTCTGGAACAGAGGCTGAAGGAACATATCATTGGACAGGAAGGCGCCATTAACATAGTGGCATCAGGTATGCAGGAAAATACTTAGGATTTATTTTCATGCTTAGAACACCATGTTTTGTGAATTTTAATCTCTGAGACCAATTTAAGGCAAAGTGAAGAAAATATAACACCAGTTTAGTCTTATGTATTTTTCATGAAATTCAGTACAAATAAAAATATAATTTACTTAATAAACAAATTCTCAGTTATTTTAGATTTGCAGAGTTTCTATGGAAGCATAGGAATAATGTACAGTGAACAAAAGAATATATTTGCCATGTTGTACCAAAATTTAGTTGACTGTCAGAAATTGTTTGCAGGTTGTTTTGTTTTTTTCCACTTTAAAGACAAACTGGAAATATTTATTTTATTATCTTGAGGAACAAAGGCGGTCTGACACAATGTCCCCAGGGTTTGCCCTTCATACGCCATTGTTAATATGTCTTCAGAAGGTTATCATAAAATACATAGATTTTGTATAAAGGTCATGTGGTCATTAGGTCAGAATGCTGTACATGTACATGAAATATTTGTGTGACACTAAGCAATGAATTAATACTTTTGTTCTTTTAGTTTATAAATATTGTGTACATGTATAGAATATTGAATGCCCCATGAGGTTTCATGTGAGATTAGATAAAATTTAGCTAAATGAGTTGTACCCTCTGAAAATAAAGTATTATTATTATTATTATTATTGTTATTATTATTATTATTATTATTATTATCTAAAAGTATGAAATTATGAATTTATCATTAAACATTGACATCATCTGATTTATTACTAGATAAGTCCCAAAGACTCGGATATTACCAAAAATCTTAATTTTTTAAGAAAATAAACATTCAAGTGAAAAATACATTTTAATTTGGTCTGAGGTTATTAGTAATGTATAAATTGTTCTGTCTCAGTGGACCTGGTTTGTTCTTTTCATGATCATTTAGATTATCACTCTTAGAAAATTGATATCAGTATCTTATGCAATTTTTTACTGCAGTGCATTTCATATAACTCACCTTTACTTTCTTGCCCTACCTTTAGGAACTCAGTAGATATTGGTCCACAAAACTACACATTATGACATTTGTAGTTTTCTTGAGGACTACTCAAAGTGAAGTTGCAAAAAAGATTGGGGGTGGATGTAAACTAAGGATCCAGCAAAAGACATGAAATCACCTTTATTTTTGTTCTGTTATGATGGGGGAGAGTGAGGTAAGAATAAACGTGGCATTGCATTGATTCCTGGCAGATTTATACTGAATAGCCTTGATTGTATATTTCCTCCTATCATCTCTTTTTAATAGCAATTAGAAGGAAAGAGAATGGATGGTATGATGAAGATCATCCCTTGGTATTCTTGTTTCTTGGGTCATCTGGTATTGGTAAGCAATATTTGTCATTTTTAGCTTAACTGGTTAAAGACCAGAAGAATTTATTTGATGACCCTGTACCCATCATCCAAAACCTATGTGATGGCCCCATACTCATCATCCAGAGCTTATACAGTGGCCCTGTACTCATCATCCAAAGGTTATGCAGTGGCCCTATACTCATTATCCAAAGCTTATGCAGTGGTCCTGCCTGTACTAATCATCCAAAGGTTATGCAGTGGCCCAGTACTCATCATACAAAGCTTATGCAGTGGCCCTGTACTCATCATCCAAAGCTTATGTGATGGCCCTGTACTCATCATCCAAAGCTTATGGAGTGGCCCTGTACTCATCATAGCCCTATACTCATTATCCAAAGCTTATGCAGTGGTCCTGTCTGTACTCATCATCCAAAAGCTCATGCAGTGGCCCAGTACTCATCATACCAAGCTTATGCAGTTCCCCTGTACTCATCATAGCCCTGCACTCTTCATCCAAAGCTTTTGTGATGGCCCTGTACTCATCATCCAGAGCTTATGTGATGATCATGTTTCTATCAACATGCATCCAGAGTCTAGCATCTACAGTTGTTAGCTCTACTGGTAATAGACCAGAAAAGCTTGTAAGATGACCTGTTGTCTGTTTTCTGTCCATTAAGACAAGTTTGTTATCACTACTCCTCCTAAACTACCTGCAGATGGCCACCACAGCAGGCAACTTGAAAATCTTGTTATTGAATCTCATTGTTCACAGATGGTCCTACTGACATACATTTATCACCATAAGACTTATGTTGTCTTTTTGGTTCAAAATGAAAATGATGCTTAACTGACATCTAGTATGGTTCCTAGCGAAAATCATGTTATTGCCACTGCTTCTAAATGGAAAATCATTGATGTGAGGTTTTCACTTAAAGACTTTTTACAATGTCTAGTTTGTCCTGAATGAAAATAGTGTCCCTTGGAATCCAAATGACCACCATGCAACTGTCTTGAAAATCTTGTTATTGCTACTGCTTATGTGTGGAATGTCATGTTGACATGAGATTTTCACTAAGAGATTTATTATGATATCTTGTTGGTCTTATATAGTGCTTATCAATTGTGGTTATCATGAAAATCTTGTTATCACTATTGCTCTTGAAGGGATGGTCAAATCAGTATGTGGTTTTCACTAAAACACTTTACATTATATATAGTTGGATCTAAATGATGATGCCATTATGACCTCCCAAAATTTTAAAAGTTTTGTAACAGCTGCATTCACTAAACAGATGGTCATACCAACATTTAAAAACAAACTTCTTTTCTTGCAATATATAGTTATTTCTATATAAAAATTATAGTGCTCTAACCTTGAAAATGGACGCCTTGAGAGCCACCTTGAAATTCTCTATATGGCTGTCTCTCCTGAATGGGTGGGTTTTATTGACAATGGGTTATCAATAAAACACTATTACAGCAATATGTAGATGGTTTCGAATGAAATGGTGTTCATCTGACCTCCAACATGGCACAGTAGTGGCCATCTTGAATATCACAACTCCTTTTGCATAAATGATAGCATTGGCATTGAATTTCATTGAACCACTTCTAACAGTATTTAATTTATTCTGAATGAAAATGGTGCAGATCTGGCCCAAGTTTCACTCAAATTTGCCAAATGTCTCTTCAATCTGAGATTTACATTCTGGTGTCTAGGATACTTCAGATGATCTCTATTTTTGTCAGAGATAGACTGTGTTGAAAGGGTACAAAATGACCTATTAGTTCTAAAATTTTGTGTGTGGAAATCTTTTTATTCATCAAACAGAGGCAGAAATTTAAAGAAATTTTAAAATTTTCCTCAAAGATAAGGGATGATTCCTGAATAGAAAATTCAAGATTTGGTGACTGTGTTTTAATTCCTGATGCCTGCTGAATGTCCTGTGAAAATACAGTTTTTACCAACCAGTTAATATGAAAGATGTTCAGAAATCTCAGTCTGAGGAAGAAATTTTGAAGCTTGGGCCTCTATCAACACATCTGCATTTTATGGAAGAATTTTCAAAACCAGACGTAACTGATTTTAAGGCCATTGCTTGCAATTTTTTATTTTATTCAGCATATGAACAGAGTTACTTGTATGCTGACATTAATTGTAAGGTTCAAGGTTGTGATTAGGTTCTTAGCTTTACTGGCTTGAAAGCATGATAATACAAACATGCATGAATGGATTTTTAGGGCAAGTGATTTTGTTTCTTTTAGGTAGCTTTAACAATTTTCCAGTCATATCACTATGATGTCTGCAATGTGGCAGTTTATAGTGATGTCTGGTACTGGGGCATCATGCGCAGACCTGTAGCATGATGTCCCATCCAGTCAGATTATCCTGACACCAGGCTGACCAGTCCTAACACTAACCTCTTAATGTTGAGAGCCAAGTGATGCAGCTGCTAGTACTATTTTTATAAGTCTTAGGTATGACTCAGTTGGGGTTTGAACCTGCAATCTCCTGCATCCAAAGCAGATGCTCTATAATAATTGCCACCTCAAAAATATTATCATAACTCCTGTTTTAGAAATGGTGGCATTGACATGGGGTTTTCATTAAAACATTTCCTATAGTATGTAATCATTCCAAAATGGTACGGATCCTATCACCAAATATCTGTGTTGTTTGAAACCTGTAATCATTCTCGGGAGAGAGTAATTTTTGACACACAATCATTACAAGTTCATACTGCAGTATTTAATTTTGAAGCTATACATGTACCTACATGCACTCAAATCACAAATTACTTATTGGAATGGCTTAAGCATGCAATAGATATGCACTTAAAACTATTTTGTTTGGCTTAAAAACTATTTGTATTGTTTTTTGTTTCTTCTTCTTGCTTGTAGGTAAAACTGAACTGGCAAAACAGGTGGCCAAATACCTACATAAAGAAGACAAGAAGGTAATGTTATATGTATTTAATTTATGTGGTGTGCCTGACTTTTGTCATGATTGAGGGTAGTGCCTACCTGATTTTTGTTATGATTCTAAGACGTAAACAAGATGTTTATTTGAATTTAAGTTCAAGACATGACTTTGTGTATGGGTTAGTGAATTTTTCCCCCTAAATGATTGGTTTTCCAGAACATTCTGTTGCATAATAGGTCAGGTGATAGTTTGTATATAAATAAAGGTTTTGTAAACAATTATTCATTCCCATTTTAAGATGAGTCTGTGGAATCATTTACAGTTGTGTTCAGGTATGATTTGAGAGGAAAATTATTTATTTAACTTATTCACTAGAATTACCAAGTGCTCATTGACGTTTTGGACTTAAACAATACTTTAGGATTATTGAGAACTCATTCAATACATTCTGGATTATATCATTGTTGCACATCAGGACATTCAAGACTATTGGAATGCATTCAGAACATTCTATGCTTTTGGACTTACGATAGGACATTTAAGATTATTTGGATTTAATTCACAATACTGTAAGTGTCTCTTAAATTTGCACTATGTACTTTAGATAAATAAATTTATTTGTTGATTTTATTAAACTTGTTGGTATTGCTTCATTCTGTTACATAGTTTAAGACCTAGAGTCATAATACTTTCAAGACATGTAACTAGGACCAAATCAATATAATTTGTAGAATGTTTTTGTGTATTCTTTGCTTTTTCACAGATGTACAAATTTCACATAAATTACCAAAAGTTGGATCCAACTGCAAACTACACAGTTCCAGATCTACCTTCACATATAGCAATGGTAGATCAGGGTCTGTGTTGCATGTTCTACTGATTACTCCTAAGGATAGTATGTAATATGTTATTTATTTATTTAATCCTTATTCTCATTAATCTAATCCTGTTCTACATTAATTCTTATTTCTTTAGTTTTTAAATTATTGGGTCAGTTCTACAAGCAGGAAACTTATTAATATGAAACAATTGTTTTCATTTTTTTCTAGGGATTTATTCGACTCGACATGTCTGAATATCAAGAAAAACACGAGGTACATGAAAATTCTGAGCTTGTGGACAAGTGTTTTGCCAGTGGAAAAGAAGCAATTAGCAAAGATGCCTTATTGGATTATACCTGTATTTAAATGTTAATATATATATGCCCTAAAGAGTACCATTGTACAATTCTAAAAGTTAAAGAGTTAAAATTGTGCAATATTAGATTTAATTGCAGAACTTCATGTTTAAGTCATTTAAGCAGGAAATTATTTAAAATCATTTGCATGGAAATATAGAAGGCTGTACACAGGTTTGCAATTACTGGCAAAGGACCAGATGTGGAACACACTGAAAGTTGTTGATGATGATGATGATTCAAAAAGACAAACAAGAAATTTAGATTGTCAGTAATCAGTGTTCATCTATGTCCATCAAACATGCTTGAAAGTAACAACAGAAAAATAGATGTGATTTAATGAAATTATACTTTATAATAAGTAATGTTTACCTAAGTCACCAAGATCTTATCGAAATTGCAGTAAAATGGAATTTAATTTAGTATATATATATTTATCTTTCTTCAAGCTAAGAGACATACATAAAAATAAATGTGAATTTTACAGTGAAGATAGAATTGAAAAACTAAGTAAACAAAAGGTCTTGTAGTGTTTCAACTACCCATTGTACAGTATTTAATTTCACAACTTTATATTGTACAGTGTTTGTATGACTTTATATGGACTCTGTGTAATCTATTATGCTTGTTGTTGATGCCAGAAATTTTTTTTTGAAGACTTGACATGTCCTACCTTTATTTTGCAATTATTTGTGTTATTTTGCTACTGTTGGACACCACACAGTATGGACCGGTGTGGCAAGCCCTTGAAAAATTAGCAATCACTGACTTTTTCCAGGTGACATTGTTTTGGTTTTTGTATGATTGTGTGTCCTTATTGCATACTTCTTTTCACAGGTTGCCAAATTCATTGGGTCTCCACCTGGTTACATAGGCCATGAGGAGGGTGGACAGCTGACTAAGAAACTGACAGAGTTTCCCAAGGCTGTTGTCCTATTTGATGAAGTTGATAAGGCACACCCTGATGTACTGACCATCATGCTACAACTGTTTGATGAGGTATGGTAACAATTTTCTCAAATCAGAAGCTCATCACACAAGATTAGATGCATTTATGTACAAATAAGTCATGTATGAAGTAGTCTAAAACTAATTTATGCACTGAAATACTGTACTATGGTGCCAAAGATTCAAGCTAAACTGCTGCATTCTTTTTCAATACAAACACAGGCAAAATAAACATAATAAATTGTGATCGTATAGTTTTTAAAAAATGGGAGTATATACATGTGATATCAGGTCATTGTTTTTTATTTTTCTTGAGGTCTTAAGAATGGGTCATGTACGTTAGATATGTTCAGTAAAACTGACTTTTGGGCTGACTACAAAACGCTTTATCCGATATTAGGAGTTTCTGCTAAGAATCTCTTGTTTAGACTTGTTTTAAATGAAACTCATACATAGGTATTAGCCTAATCGTATTTATAAGATGTACATTGCAACAGGTGTTTTATTTCTTTGTGGGTACAGTAAATAGCATAATTTAACCTACCTGGTTCCAACTTTGGATATAGACCATTAGATTTACGAGGTAAAGAGGGGTCTCCAACAACAAAGAGTTGGGCCTTTCTTAGAAAGACAAGGGAAATCAAATTTGAAATATTCCAAATTCATATTGTTTACAGATAAATATGGCATTGTACTAATGTACAACCAAAACAGTGGATAGCAGGTTTTGTTATAACAGCAGACTGCTCCACCCACACAATTTAAATGGTTCTATTCCAAAGTAATTGTCCAGCTACCCATTACATGTTATAATGTCATCTGTACCATGCACATGTGTGACGTCTACATCTCTAGCCACATTATATGAAATAAAAATGGATTGTGTCAGATTTTAATTATATTAGTAATTCATTGGCTATATCATGACTTAAAAAATTGAATCAGAGACAAAATATTGACATATATTGAAGTTGACTTTCTGAGATAAGACCTAAAGAGGGGTGGGTGAGGGTATGACAGATTACCGATGACTGCATCAGACAAAATGAATATCTGACAACTGTTCACAAATTATCTAACCTGTTTTTCTCATATACTCATGGAATAACGCTTTTCCATATTCAAAGTCCTGATTCATAAAAACTCATAAAGTACATCATACCTGCCATATTCCCAGACAGTGTTGGGAGATTTTGAGACTCATTAGGTGTGTTTTGAGGTCCAACAGTGGGGGAATCAGTGCATGTGACCCCCAAAAAAGTGATGTCATCCAATCATGTAAGTTGTTGTTGTTGTTGTAGGTTTAACGCCATTTTTCAGCACAAGATGGGCTATACATGGCAGCCAGTATAAATGGTGGAGGAAGAACCCAGGAAAACCCTGGAATGAACCACCGACCCACAAGAAGCTACTGGCAAGCTTTTTCACATACCCACATTGACCGAGCCCGAGACTCGAACCCATGCAGACAGAGGTGAGATGGCAGTGATCCGTAACGGTGAGCGCTTTAGACCTCTCAGCCACTCGGGGCCCCATCATGTAAGTGAAATTCAAATTGGAATAAATGAAAATAACTTCTGTTTTCTTCCAATCACTGAATACAAACAAAATATAGTTTGTCCACTTGGCATTGTCAGATATCATCATCACCACACACACACACACACACACACACACACACACACACACACACACACACACACACACAAATGTGTGCACACCATCAAATAATCACAACAACAGTAAAAAAATATCCCAAGCTTCTGTCCTTAAAATTCATTGGTTGGCAGAATGTCAGGGGTCATGTTACCAGGTGAAGTGGGTGACTAAGTTGCCTAAAAAATGTAAACTTTGCCTTCTTCTGTTTGGAAAGTGAAAACGACTTCGCCCTGTGATCTTTTTAAGAGGTACATTGACCATACATTTTGAGATGCCCTCTTGCAATAGCCAGATATTTTCAACTCTCCACTGTCATATGTATTATATGCTTTCTCAATCCTTCTCTCCACATGTGTTTACGCTTGATGCCTATGTCGGACAACATCCTGTTCTGACTAGAAAGTCTGTTGATCACAAAGAAAACCCTATTAGTCAATAGTTATCACATAATTAGCATATGCCGCAAAAGACTAGAAAGACACCTCATGCCGATTACAAACCCCCCCCCTTGCCATTTACAAGTGGTTTTTAATCTTCATTCTTGAAAGCTTTTATAATTATCAATTAGCCATGCCTTTTTAGGCTTTTAATTAGCATATACTGCAAAGACAACACAAAACCCACCATTTATGAGTCATCTTATTTATTAATAATTGTTTAAAGATTTTATAATTATTTTGTATGAAGCAGTTTTTCTTAGAAACAAAATTGATTATATCGATTGCATTTATTTCATCACAATGAAAGATAAAGGCAAAACATCTTGCTTTTGAAGGTCAAATTATATATATACTTAGGGCTGAAACATCTTAAAGGCAAAGTTTTGAGGGCTGAAACATCTTGTTTATTTGGGGCTGAAACATCAGTCTACTAAGGGCCAAAATGTCTTAGGACCAAAGCGTCTAGGGCTGATATGTCTAGGGTAGAAGTGTCTTAGGGCTAGTACGTCAAATAATTAACGTGCAAAATTTGAACTGAGTTTCACTAAAACTTAAACATTGCTTGATAGCAGAATCAGAACCTGCACACAGCTTAAAACTGCGCAGTAAGTCAAATACATTTATAATGAACCTCTTGGGATCCTAAAATTACTTCTTTGTATCTATAGTATGTTACATTGCTACCATTTGGTATAAAGATTCATCCCACACTATATTTGCCATTAAAGGGAGTCATGAAGGTGTACATTGTTGTAGGTGAGTTCACCCTATTCTGGGGAACATTATACATGTGACAAAACCAGGACAAAAATGTCTGTAGATTTGAAACAATTTTATAAGAAGATTGGCTGTTTAATCAGTAGGATTTCATTTTGACAAATTTTATATGCTTTAAGGAGAAAAACCAAGTGTATTTTTTTCTGTAATATGTATTATATTCATATTACAATAAAACCACAAGTTTTGAACATGAATCAGGTTCTGATCGCATATGTTACAATAATAATCAATTATTATGATTTAGGGTATTGTCAGTTAAACTAAAAATGAAAGAGTTGTGTATCTTATTGTTTACTTCAAAGATTTGTATCAAATCTACCAGCATTTTTAGTTTCCTACCCAAGTTCACTGCTTGGTGACCACTGATGATTTTCATTGTGATTATTAATTTTCATGCTTAACAGATACTCGTATGTGGTGATATCTGCATATGCCTGGTGCTATCATTTTTCCCAATATACTATCAATAAATCATTTTTGAATGAAACACAATGTAAACTCAAAGACCTTTGCTACTCACCTATAGTCAGATTTCCATGCATTGTTGAACTTGTAATATTTCTTAGAGGGTGATTTTTTAGTATTGGGGGAAAGCACACCTTGCAACATTTTTAAATGAATTAACCAAATTTGGATATAAGAGCTGCCCTTAAACAGTCTTCTTAAAAGAGGTTGAAAAACACAACAAGTAAACAAGACACAAATCAAAATTTTATGCAAGTATTTCTGCAAAAATAATTTGTTTGATATTTCTGTCATTTTTATCTCACATCTGCCAAAGGCAGCTGATTTTTAATCAAAGCCTTACATGCCATTATGAACCACCTTTGATCTCCTTGTTACTTATTCTACCTTGGCCTTAAATTCTCCATATTACATTAATAAAGGAATCAATTTACAGTTTGCTGTGTACACATGTCAATCATTATGTAACAATTCTTAATCAGACTACTGAGCATGCATCATTGCACCAGTCATTGCACTGGTGGAACAGTACCGATCTCCATTAGGTTGGTTCTTACTGGTTTCTGTAATGTGTGAACAGAATGTGACAAAAATACTGTATTATTTCTGAACAAATTTTCTTAATATTTTAATTTTCAAAAGCAGTAGATTTCAGCTATAAACTGATATGTGTAGTTGACAGCTTTTAAAATGGTGTTTTTGTCCTACCATTAGTAGAATCACATGTATGATATTTTATATAGTAATAATATTACATAATGTAACTGGATCTATGACCATACTCAATTTATAAAATGGATCATGTTATACAAAGGGGCTTTATACTGAGTGACCACTGTATTTATATGCTCTATTGAGTATGTTAATTCTCTTCATATTGAGCTTAATTGTGTTCAATCTATGTTCATTTTAACAGAATTTCAATATACATGGTAACAACACATTATTTTTCCAGTTTCCTTGAAAAACTTTTATTATAATATTCTTTCTTAAGAACTAATTACCACTGTCATCATTAACATGCATCTTTTATCATTTTGAAGTACAGTTAATACAGGTTTTTAAATTGACAATTATCGGAAAGTGATGCCTTGCTGTAACCCACCAGTCAACTTGGTTTACTTGTGCTGTTTTTAAATTAGGTAAATTTAATATCATTACATCTTTTTGAAATTTGGGTCTTTCCTGGGTAAGTTGACATCAAAGACAATGCTGCCATTAGCATCATTCAGTTTTATCTTGTAGTTTCTGAGTCATATCAGCATCTGGACAGAGTTTTCAGCAGTGCACTGTGGGTTTTGTTTTTTTAAATCTAAATTGATTATAACCAATTATATCATGTTTTCATGTAGAACATAATCTATTACAATTGTCCCTTAGTATAATGTTATTTAGGGGTGCCATACAACCTTGTTGTAAGTGAGATTGCCCTATACTGAAGTAAGTTCAATGGGATCCATGAGCATGTCCATGATATTTGAGGTATGCACTATAATGAGAGGTTTTGTACTGAGTAATGACACTGTTTAGGGGAGTCATAAAAGTGTACAGTTATAAAGTGAGGTTGATATATACTGAAGTAGGTTAAGTGGGATCCTTGAGCATGTCCATGATACTTGAGGGATATGCTATAATGAGGGGTTTTTATACTGAGTAACGACACTGATTAGGGGATGAGAAAAGTGTACAGTTATAAGGTGAGGTTGCTCTATACTGAAGTAGGTTCAGTGGGATCAATTAGCATATCCATGATATAGGAGGGGATGCACTATAATGAGTGGTTTTATACTGAATAACCACACTGTTGAGAGGAGTCATTAAAGAGTACTGTTTTGAAATGAGGTTTCTCTATACTGAAATAGGTTCAGTGGGTTCCATGAGTATGTCATGATATTTGAAGGGATGCACTATAATATGTGGTATTATACTGGGGCACCATTGTATCATGTGGATTTTTTTTCATCATATATTACGTACTGTGAATCAAATAGCCTTAACTATGACATGATTGATTTGTAATAAATATACAGTGGCAAGGTTTTAGTTAGGAATCATTTTATATGGCTAGTAATAGATGTACATAACAATACTTATGCATGCTGTTATTGCTGAATCAGGGACGGTTGACAGATGGCAAAGGGAAGACAGTGAACTGTAAGGATGCTATCTTCATCATGACATCTAACCTGGCCAGTGATGAAATTGCTGGTCATGCACTTCAGCTTAGACGGGAGGCAGAGGTCATCAGAGAACAGCGGAAGGCAGGAAACATGGGTAATAAAGTGTGCTCTGGAAACCAGTAAGCTGTAGCATCATCATAACTGCAGCTTTCTGCCAGCTTATGTTTCCCACTACATGTATACCTTGTACGCACCATTTCATCTTAATTAATATTGCCATTGCTTTGTCATAACTTTTAAGCTTCCACCAAATTACAAGACCTTCCATTAAAGAAAATACATTATATGAACATTTATTTTTAAATTTTGAAAGAATGGACAAAGCTAAATATTGTTTGTGATGTTGATTTCTGGTGTGTTGCATACCACATATCATGGATCATTACTGCTATGCCTTCTGAAATTTCTTGGTGGAAATATGTAATGTCTCTTCATTTGTTTTACATGATTTGTCTAGTGAGTCATTTTAAAATGACAGCATTCATCTTGCTGCTTAATAACAGTTCTTGTCGTGTGCATCTTTTGGGCAATGTGTTTCATGCCAATGCATGTTCCTTTGGGGCAATGTGTCCCATTCCCGTGTGTGCTTCTTTGGGGCAGTGTATCCCATTCCCATGTGTGCTCCTTGGGGCAGTGTATCCCATTCCCATGTGTGCTCCTTGGGGTAGTGTATCCTATTCCCATGTGTGCTCCTTTGGGGCACTGTGTCCCATTCCCATGTGTGCTCCTTTGAGGTAGTGTGTCTCATTCCCATGTGTGCTCCTTGGGGCAGTGTATCCCATTCCCATGTGTGCTCCTTTGAACCAGTGTGCCCCATTCCCATGCATGCTCCTTTGGGGCAATGTGTCCCATTCCCATATGTGCTCCTTTCTGCAATGTATCCCATTCCCATTTGTGCTTCTTTGGGGCAATGTCTTCCATTCCCATGTGTGCTCCTTTGGGGCAATGTCTCCCATTCCCATGTGTACTCCTTTGGGGCAATGTGTCCCATTCCCATGTTTGCTCCTTTGTGGCAAATTGTCCCATTCCCATGCATACTCCTTTGCAGCAATGTGTCCCACTTCCATCTATGCTACTTTCTGGAAATGTGTCCCACATATGACTGTCAAATTTAGGTAAAGATGATAATGAAAATATGTCTAATCACATGTATGCATGCATTGCTCTAAACTCTTGTGGTACATCTTTGGGTGAAGGCATGTCACATGCCTTCCAGGGTTTATTCAGTATTTCTTAGAATTGTCTTATTTACTGCCACCAAAATTGCAATGTGGCTGCTTTTGAGGCTGAAGGTGTGTCATGTATCAAAACTGAATCACAGTGACCAACTTTCTATGGTTTAGTTAGCATTCTTAAAAAAATCGGCATTGGATTATCTTCATTTTCTTGACACTTATATTATTGTTTTGTGTTTTATCAAGTGCTCAACTAATCCATAAAAAACATTTCATGTATGAATATCTGGTTCACCTTAAAAGACCTGCACTATAGAATTTTCCATTCTGGATCTTGCTTTAATTTAAAGCTTTAGTGTTACTCATTATCTACCAGCATTTATTTTAATAATTTCTATGTTTCTGAATTATTTTTTTTTTCTTCAAACTAATTTCTTTTACCCAATCATAATAACTTAGGAGAACAACCTCTACCTTGCAAATCCAGCCCTCCTGAGCTAAAACTTTAGCAATGAAAGCTAGATATACAGATTGGTGCCAAGTCCTGTTTATGCTCTAGGTACTAATTCCACCCATGCTCGGTAGCATGTTCTTTAGAGACCTTGCAAAAAATCCAGTTTCAACTTTTGTACACTACAGAGCAAGATAGAGGAATTTTTCATGTAAGGGAGTATACTCCATGTATATATGTAACTATTTCTCACTCTTTCTGTCAGAGATTAAGTTTTTCAAACTTTTTATTTTATTAGTGCAACAACTTTGTCATGCATTATACATGCTGGCTATATATGTTGGCTTCATTTGTGTTGCATGTTACTGTCTCTGATACTTGAATTCAATAATGTACACATAACTTTTTTATTTTATTAGCACAACAACTTTGTCATGTGTTATACATGTTGGCTGTACATGTTGGCTCCATTTTGTGTTACATGTCACTGTCTCTAATACTTGAATTCAATAATGTACACATGACTTTTTTATTTTATTAGCACAACAACTTTGTCATGTGTTATACATGTTGGCTGTACATGTTGGCTCCATTTTGTGTTACATGTCACTGTCTCTGATACTTGAATTCAATAACGTACACATGACCTTTTTGTATTTTTCAATCATTGACTGTAGAGTTAAAGACTCTTAGGTCATGCAGGTAGCTTTTCTGTAGAAAACAATTAAATTGTTCTGTTGCACTTAGAGTAAAGTTATAAGCAATGCTTCATGGACTTCACCTTTGTAAGATATTACTTATACAAGATGTAATTCTCTCTTATGTGTTCTACAATATTGTGATCAGGTAATATATTTGAAGAAGAAAACAATTTTTGGGGTAAAATATAATTCTTCAATCATAATACAGATACACTCACAACCTCCCTGAAGTCATAGCCTACTAACAGTGTAAAAATTCCACTCCATTAATAACTAAAGTATAGACAGGATTTGTCACCAATACCAATATCTAAGGGGAGATCACTGTCTAACTCCCAGCAATGTGCTCAGATGACTTAGTTTTCACAAGTAAAATTTTAGCTTGGGTGAGATAGTGGTCATAATTTCAAGGTGTTATGGCTGGGTAAGTATTATTGAAGAAACATATTTTACTACAAAGATTGGTTTTTCATTGATTAGATCAAATATTATTTCTGGAAGATTATCACTATGGAAATTAAGTCCATTTGGCTATTAATATAATCTAAAAAAAATATATACTGTTGGTGACATTGCATTGCAACTCTGCATACTACTGCATATATGTGACAGAACCAGGATCTCAGACCAGTAGATTTATGAATTTTGATCAGCAATTTGGCTTCTAAACCAGTAGATTTTTATTATTGGCATGAATTTTATGTTCTTCAAGAGAATTGAAAACAAAATCAGTGCATTTTTTAGCATAATATGCATTCTCTTCATAGTATTATAACATACATCTGATGGGAATGTTATAATAATTAATTAATATGAATCTGTAAATTGTCAATTAATGAAAGAGGAAGAGTTATTTATTGTATAGGTCACTGCAGAGATTTTTTAAATAGCATCCATTAGCATTTTTAGTTTCCTTCACAAGGTTACTGTCTGGTGACTGCGAATGATATTCACTGTGATCATTAAGCTTTACACTTAACAGGTTCTCAATAGTTCTATGGTCCAGATTTCACCCTGAATTACTTTGTATTTTGCAAAGAATGGAAAATGTCCTCTCTGTATCAGCATTAGAATGTTCTAATGAAGGACACCCATGCTCAACCTGCAAAGAAGTTCTTGCTTCAGTTTTCCTGTTTCTTGGTTTGTAAGGTTGCTGGCAGCTCTCCAATAGTCATCCAAGTTCTGTTCACTCCATGAAGTTTCTGACTTGGACTTTTATGAATTAATTTATCCCAACTTCGAAAATTAATTATCTTGGAAGAAATGTACTTTTAGGAAATCCTCTATCCAGATTTTTGTCAGGGATGTCTTCCCAGCCAGTGATGTAGCTTCCTCAACAATGAAATTAAATAAACTGATTTCTGGTTATTTTCCAAACCAGATGAAGAGCCATGATGGCTTAATGGTCAGTGTGCCAGACTAGCAACCAGAAGGATGTGGGTTCACATCCTACCATCATATAAGCCTTGGTCAGTTACCATTGTGTGTCCTTGGGCAAAGCACTTTATTCCAGTTGCCCAATCACTATACAACATTCCTATGTTGATGTGCTGTACAACACCAAAACAAACCAATTGCAAAACAACTGAACAATTTAAATTAGATTTAGTAGAAATAATCCTTTGGACATTCTCTGTCAATATGTTGAGGTGACTTTCTTCAGCAGTGGTATAGCTTCTTAGCAACCAGTTGAAAAACTTCCAACTTATGATCTACTTTTGCTACTGTAGTGAAAAGCTATTGTATCTTGTTATATTGTTACAATTTAGGACTATTAGGATGGATGTTTTGTACAAAAATATTGTTATTAATTTCGTGTAGCAATAAGCTATTATCTGTATTTTATTGTTACATTCTGGGACTATTAGGATTGATATTTTGCACAAAAATTAGTTATATATTTGTCACAGGAACATGAGAGGTGCATTTAAAATGCCTCACGGTAGAGGATTATGTGTGAATTTTCATTGGATATGACATTTGTGGGCAAACTAAAGGAAAAATTTTTGCCTTGATCTGATGTCAGCATGTGGATATTGTATTATTCGACAGGTTTTATACATTTCACATCAGAAAATCCATTTATGACAAAATGCATTAATTTGCATAGTTCAGTGACATTACAGGTGTTGTGGCACAATGTGGCCTATGATATTCATGATATTATCACTGTAATAAAATAATTATGGGTTTTATTACTTAAAGATGATTTTACTCATGATCAGAGAAACTTTTAATAATTATTAGATTACCTTGAGCTTGCAGAGGAGAAGATAACAATCTCTAGGAAGTTCAAGGATATTGTGATTCGACCAATATTAAAGGTGAGAAAAGATGTTAAATATAAAAAATTTTATTATTATTATTCATCCTTTTGTTACCATTTTCATTTCTTCACAATGACTTTAGTTTGCATCATATACCATTATAAGTCTTCGTGGTTGGCTTACACTTGGGGTAAGGAAAATGCCTGTTGATTCAGGAATCAAAAGGTTTAAGGTCATTATGACTGAAGAAAGAAAAGATAATTTCAGAACAGTGATATTCATTTTACATGGCAAATGTGGTCAGATGTTTGTTTTTGGCTTGCACTTGTGATAAACAAGAAGCTTTTATGATTTTGTGGTAAAAAGATCAAAGGTCAAGGTCACTGTGACTGCAGGATGAAAAATATTTTCATACAACAAGTTTGGTTCTTTGTCACAGACTTGGATTAAACTTTTGCTGGCTGATACTTAAAATAAGGAAGAAGCCTGTTGATTTGGGTGTCAAGAAGGTTAGTGATCATAGCTATTATCACAACGTTAGAAGAAAATTGGCTTTTGCATAATAACTTTGCTTCTAGACCACATACCTTGACAAAAGTATGTGGATGGCTTGCACTTAAGGTTAAAAAAGAATCTTTTTGTGTTTATGGTCAAAAGGTAAACGGTCAGTGTCTTTGTGATGCAAAGAAAAATTGGTTTTGCACAATAAAGTTTGTTCAAGAGTCAGTTCCATGATCAAATATTTTGGAAGGCTAATGCACTTAAGGTAATACAGGGACCTATTTATTTAAAGGTAAATAGCAAAGGTCATGGTAAGTCTAATAAGAAAGTAATGATTTCTGTACTGTAAGTTTAGTTCAAGACTGCACACCTTGACTCATGTTTTCTGATTGACTTACCTTGTTGCCACTCAGGATGCAATAATTCTGATCCAGTTTTGATCAACTTTGGAATATTGGCTTAAATTATATAAAGATCTTGAATGAGTTTGATAATGCACAAGATCCACACACATTGACGTGACTTTGAATCTGATTTTGGATGACTTCAGTTATGAGCAAGAGACTTTGCATATTAATTATGCCTTTATCTTTGGAAAGAATTTTTGTCAGGATATAGTCAAAGGGTAACATCAACATGATTTTAAATTGGCTGATAGTTTACATATGTTTCCTTTGTACAATACTACAAAAGCTTAATGTCAACTGTTAAGTTATGTAAGCCAGGTGAGTGATATCAGGTCCACTTGGGTCCCTTGTTTTCCTTTAAAATACATGTTTTCTCTCTAAAGGAAAACAGGCAAAGTAATCCATGATATTGACTATTGAGAATTAATGTTATACAAAGTTCTTTACCCATGCAAAAATGGAGCAAAATGGATGGAAAAAATTTTAAGATTCATCCATTTCGATAGACCAGCTTATAAAAAATTAGTAAACAAATACACTGTAGGGCTACAATGAATAATTTGTAATTTATAAGTGGAAAAAAGTATGCAGTAAAAATAGTGTTAGATCAACGGTACAATTGCAGTCTAGCATAAACTGTTAATAATTAAGGATAATAATTTCTGTACACAGTTATAGATATTTGTTTGCAAGTAATTGCGTTTTAAAACCCCTGCCATAAGGTGGAGTATATTATGCTTTGGTTATATGTATCAGTATGTTACCAATTTCATTTCTGCACAACTTTAGTTGTTCACTATCAGCAGCTACCATTTTGAGGCTGAAAAGGTCAATGGTAAAGGTCACCATGGTTGAAAGAAGGAAAATGGTTTCTGCACATGCACAATAGCAAAATCTCCACCATTTACAGCAGTGGTTCCCAACCGTTTTTATCTGTGACCATAAATTGGCCACCAATAGGTCCTCCTGGCCCTAATGCTTATGATGTGATTTCTTCTGATGACCCTTCACAACCTGAGAACCCTCTGTGACCCTGATCTGGGGCACAACCTGAGGTTGGGAACCACTGATCTAGAGTTATCAAACTTTATTGATGACTTGCACTTGGGGTAAGGAAGAACTCTATCAATTTGAGGCTCAAAAGTTCAAAGAGCAGGGCAACAGCAACTGAAAGGTAAATGTTTGCTGCACAATGATTTCAGTTCTCCACCATCTACAGTTACCAGACATTGTGGATAGCTTGCACTTGAGATAAGGAAGAACCCTACCAATTTCAGGTGTGGAAAGGTCAGAGATAAAAGTCTCTATGAATAAAAGAAGGAAATTGGTTTCCACAATTAACTCATTAACCACCATCTGTATTTACCAAATATTATGTATGGCTTGTACTTGTTGTAAGGAAGAACCCTATCAGTTTTTGACTCAAAAGGTCAAATGTCAAGGTCACTAAGACGAGAAGGAAACAAATTTCCACACAATGATTTCAGTTCTCCATCATCTTGGATACTGAAACTTATTCGATAGCTTCCACTTGGTTTTAGGTTGACTTTTGCATCAAAAAAAGTCACAGATCAAGGTAACTTGGACTACATAACAGTTCTACATGATATACCATAACCAAACTTTGTGGATGTTACATTGGGGGTAAGGAAGAAGGCTATTAATATTGGAGTCAAACGTCAAAGGTAAATGTCACTCTGTCATTGGGGTAAGAATGAAAATTGTTGATTTCAGGGTAAAAAGGTTCAAGGTCAAGGTCATGCTGACTGAAAGGAAAAAATAGTTTCTGCAAAAAAAAATGTCAGTTATCAACATAGAAGACTAATAAACATGGGGCATGTGCATAATTTGCAATTCAGTGTACTTTTATTTTCTAATATTGACTTTGTTCCATTAATAACATTTCTTGTTAGATCATATCTAAATTTATTAATGTATTTGCAGGGAATTGTTTATAAATTTGTTGCCACATTTAAAAACACACAATCGAAAATGGTTTGGTTTTAAGCTTGAAAGTCCTTGATTTTGTTGAAAAGTAGTTGAATTTTGCCAAAGCTCCATGAAGTTTTCAGTGGGAATACAGGAAGCTAAAACTGAATAAAAATTGCTTAAATTAATAATTTCTGTTAATTTTATTTTAAAAAAAAAAAGCAAACAATAAATGAATAAAATGGGATAAAATTATGTAAATCAATAAAGACACATGACACTGGTAATTACCAGATGGAATAGTATCCCATTGCTGTGGTGGAGCAGTTTTTCTTCTTCTGGACCTATTTTTACAGTAATAAACAAAGTAACATATAGAAAGAGTTATATTTTTATTGGAAAATATACTCCTTAAGAAGTCTTTGAAAAAACTGTTTGAAACATGAAACATGTTTGATAAGTTTGTTGAAATAGAGTTTGACTGTTGCCAGAATTGTTATATTGAAGTTCCTGAAACATTTGCAATATTTTGGGATATGTATTATTCATTATTTTATGGCATTCATGTATTTTGTGCTGGTACTAACATTTTTGTTGTGATATTTATGTTACATATTTAGCTTGAATGCTTCTCTCCTACAATACTTCCAGATTTAATTTCCAAAAGTAAAGAAACCAATGGCATTAAAACATCCCACCCAACCCCAAGAATTTCAGTTTGTTTTGAAAGTCATGTGACTGTGTAGACCACAGATTAAAGATCTTTCTGTAAAGTTCACTTTTTGAGATTGTGGATGAATTTAAATTATGGGCCAATGACAATGCATATTAATCATGGCTTTATAAATAATTTGTAGTACACTACAGTAAAATAGGTGAAATCAACATTATATTAAGTTTGAAGATAGTTTATAAAAATGGTGTTCTTACAACATCACATAAGCATGATAGGTGAAATGGTCATCTGTTATGTAAGCCAGGTTAGTGGTATCATGTGCACTTGGGCCTCATGTTTATTGCATAGATACAGAGAATTTAACTTAGTACTCTGTAAGACATGCATTCCCAAAATTTTTGGATGTAATATTTTTTTCATACTTACTGATAATGGCATAGCACATAAGTATCACATTTAATCAGCAACTCCATTTCTGCCTGTCTTTCTCAGTTTTAAATCATGAAGATGCATGTATGGAAATTCTTTTACTTAAATTAACAATGCTGTTATATATTTTACATTAACTTAATTTGGACTTGTTAGGGTTTTGTTTCTATTTACATGTATTATACACTGAAGTAGATTCGATAATGAAGAAATTATCTTTATGAAGAAGCTGTTTACCTACACACAGTTAAATAGCAATTATTTGTTAATATAATTTTCCTATTTTATATTCCAGAGGCATTTTAGGAGAGATGAATTTCTGGGTAGAATCAATGAAATTGTCTACTTCTTGCCTTTCTCCAGATCTGAATTAAGCAAATTAGTTGTCAAGGAGTTGGAGTTCTGGGCTGAAAGAGTACGGTATTTTTATATGGCTATGGTCTAATGATTTTTTTTCTCCAGCTGTCCATTTAAGTTCCATGCAGTAGCTTTTCAGTTCTAGATCATGGACCTTGATTAAGTTATGTAGGTTGCTTGTATTTTAATTTTGTTTTTTAAAAAAGACATTTTGGATTTTTAGGTCATTGGTTAAGGTCTCTGTGACTGAAAGAAAAAAAATGGTGTCTGCTCAATAACTTTTATTTCTGGATCACATACTTTGACCAGACTTTGTGGCTGGCTTTAATTGGGATAATGAAAAAGTCTGTTTACTATGAGTTGAAAACATAAAAGGTAAAAATCATTGTCACTTGGGATAACTTTGCTTCCAAATGACAAGTTTAGTTTTAGAGTATGACCTTGACCTAATTTCATGAATGGCTTTGTTTTCAAATGGCAAGTTTATTTTTAGAGTACAACATGGACCTAATTTCATGGATAGCTTGGTTTCCACATGGCAAGTTGAGTTCAGGAGTTCAACTTTGACCTAATTTCATGGATGCCTTGGTTTCCACATGGCAAGTTTAGTTACAGAGTACAACGTAGACCTAATTTCATGGATGGCTTGGTTTCACATGGCAAGTTTAGTTCTAGAGTACATATCTTGACCAAATCATCTGGATGGCATGCACATGGGGCAGAAAATTAAAATGTTGGTTTTAGGGTCAAAATATCCATGATAAAAGAATTTTAGTTACACGCCAAGTAATGCTACTAAAGTTAAAGACAAGTGACTTTTTCACCATCATCTTTGAGCAGAGTTCACAAATACTTTGCCATCTGGACAAACAAGGAAGCTATTTCTTGTAGGACTAAACAGTCATGATACTGGTCAGATAGATCCTTTGGTCAGTACTGTCCAGAGTCACCCATTTCCTACCAGTGCCTCCATAGATAACTATTAAACATGAGGCAGATGTCACCCATATATCACCAATACCTACTTAGATGACTATTAGACTTGAGGCAGGTGAAAAATGTACTCCTAACAGCAGTCTTGTTTTTTTCAAATTACTTTTTTTTTATTCTGCAATTTATTCAGAAAAAAAATTAAAATAGAAAACTTAAAATGAAATAGTGTTGTTTAAGGTCTACTCGGTACAAATTCTTTCATTAGGTTAAAGTAAATACCTATACAGTCTAATCTTGTTAATCTAAATCAAACCATTTCAATGTAATTAGTAGATTTGAATTGATAGAGATTTCTTTGAAATTGCTTGCACCCGTGTATTCTTAGTAAAGTGATAGATAAGCAGAAGATGGAATAACTAGATAATACTGTAATCAAATCTCATGACATTTATTTTATTTCATTATAAATTTTTAATCTGTATTAGGTCTACTTGACAAAGACCATAAGAATTACTTATATGATGGGCATGCATTCGCCATCAGTCAGCAGTTATTTGTTATCACAACTCCTCTTAACATACTTGGAGGAAAGTCATGAAACATTGGATACAGTTTCATCTTGAAGTTCAGTTGATTTTAATATGGCCACCAATATTGAAAATCTTGTTATTGCTTCTGTTCTGGAATGGATGGTCCTACTGACATATGATGGTCACAGAGATGCTCCTAGGGCATGTGATTCACGCAAAATTTGTACGAAATCACGCACTTGGAAAGCGGTGATGCACGAGAACTCCCGCAAATTAATTTCAAGTTGTGCATATGAAAATGTACTGTCCACAGTATACAACTTTATTCAGCCATTCACCCTTAAAGTACTTGTAGAAATGGTAAAAATATTGATGTGCTTGTCACAACATGTATTTTATCGAATCTGTTAACATATCTGGTTTCTTCAGGTTAACATGAATGGTTGTTAAGCTAAATTTGATTGGCACATTGGGCCCCATAGCAAACATTATGTTGAAGTTTCAGCCTTGCATAAAGGAAGTTTTACAAGTGTGTGTTTATAATACATGCTATCGAGAAGACCCAAAATGGCCGATTCCCATCGTTGTTCATCTATAGATGATGATTTAGTTCGGCAAATGCTGGCTGATCATAGTAATGAAGGCAATTTTAAAGTCTTGAAGTATATCAGATTATATGAGCTGGGAAAGTATTAAAGGAGATGCCAGTGAGTGATTTTGAACAAAAAATGGCATTAAATTCGAATCCAATGTACATGTTGGATGGACCGAAACAAACGGCATGATGGTCAACTCTTCATTTCAGCGGTATTTCAAGATTAAATGTAGAAAAGGCAGACAAACAAGCCAAATTAAAATACAGACAATTTAAAGTAGAGTGCATTTTTCGTTTTTTTTCTAGTAACAAAAATATTTAGCCCAGGTGGATCATGTGCTTCAAAACTATATAGCCCTAATATAAAGGTTATGATAAATCTAATAAATAAGAATCTAAATATGAAATGAAAAAGTAAAGATATTTATCTGATTAAAATACCTCTGTTTGGACAGGTAGACTATGGCATTAATGGACTTAAAATCCTAATACAATATTACAGAATAGTAAATCTAGCATAGTAGTCAGTAGAGTGCTAATTAAAGAAAGTCAGACTTTGACAGCCAATGTTAATGAAAAATCCCTGTGAGCTGTGAAAGGGTGTTCTCAGTACAGAACAATATTCTTACACAGATATGAAACTGATCAAGAAGCGAAACAATGAACAGATTAATGCTTATGCAACTAGAGGCAACTTCTTTTAAAGATTTTGATTTTATTAGGGGTCTTACAGAGTGGATAAGAAAGAAAGAGAGATGAATATTGAAGTGTTATGTAAATAATGAAGTATGGCAGTTTCCTTCTCCTACTCAGTTTTGTTCTACTCCCCCTCCATATTTTTGGGACAAGGGAGGAAATCCCTCCTTATAAAATCCTGTGAGCATCTCTGTGGTCATCTTTAAATTATTGTTATTACTACTTCTGATATTGTCATGGGGTTTTCACACTAAAAAACGCCAACATATTACAATATTTAGTTGGTCCGAAATAAATGTGGTGCCAATCAGACCTCAACATAACTGCCATGGTGGCCATCTTAAAGTCTTATCTCTAATTCTTCTGAATATTTCCTATAAAAAAATAAACAGCAACCCAGTTTTAACCAAATTTGGCATAGAGCATTCTGGCATGAAGGTATTACAAATGCCAAGCAGCCGGTGCTATTAAATATAGTAAAAACCCATTAAACAGTGTCTAAAAAACCACTGAGCAGAATTTGACAGAAAGCATCTTGGCAAGGAAGCCTCAAATGTGACAGAAAGCATCTTGGCAAGAAAGCCTCAAACGTGACAGAAAGCATCTTGGCAAGAAAGCCTCAAACGTGACAGAAAGCATCTTGGCAAGAAAGCCTCAAACGTGACAGAAAGCATCTTGGCAAGGAAGACCTTTAAAGTTGGTACAAATGATGCCAATCTGCCTTCAAATATGGCAACACATTACTAAAACAAGAAAAGCCCCTGTTAACTCAAAATAGAAAAACTTTTGAATGACTTCTCCAAAACTACAAAACAGAATTTGACTGACCTTGACAGAAAGTATCATAGCACTTTCAATGACTTCTCCAAAACTGCTGAATAGAATTTGACTAGACTTGATAGCATCCTGGCATGAGGACATTTAAAACTTTTTACAAATGATACCAACCCACTATCCAATACGGCAGCTGTTGCTAAAAACAGTTTAAACAATCAGATTACCTCTTCTCAAAAAAACTGCTCAACAGAGACTGACCAAAGTGAAAGAAAGCATCCTGACATACAGGGCTGTCATTGTTGTACAAATGATTCCAATCTGCCGTCATATGTAGTTGCCATTACTAAAACTTGAAACAATGTCTTCTCCAAAGGTGTTGAATACAATTTCACCACATTTTACAGAAATCATTTGGGTGTAAAGCCCTTTCAGATTTAATATTAAAAATAGAATAACCTTTAAACAACTTCTTCCCTGATACAACTGAATAAAATTGATCAATACAACTGAATAAAATTGATCAATCTTTATAGAAAGCGTCTTTGTGTGAAAACTTGGAACATTTTGAAAAATGATGCTGAACCGCAGTTAAAATAATTAAATAGAAACACACTTAAATTACTTTTTCCCAAAACTGCTGAATTTGGCCAAATGTGACAGAAAGCATTCTGGCCTACAGGACTTTAAATTTTATACAAATGATACCAATCTGCCATCAGATGTGGCTACTTTTGCAAAATATACAAAAATATCATTTGAATAACTTTTTCTGAAACACTGCTGTAATAGAAGGCTTTCAGATATTTACAAATGATGCCAGTCCACCACTAAAAATAGAAAAACTTGTTCAGAACTTTATCTCAAAAACTTCTTAATAGAGTTGACTACCTTTGACATGAAGTGAAACGGCATAGGGACCCTTAAGTATTGTACAGATGATGCTGATGTGCCACCAGATATAGATGAAGGTAAAGAGAAAACTTGAAATAATTGTTTTCATAATACAAGCAATCAACATCATTAGACAAAATTTAAACAGAAAACATCCTACTGACCCAGATTTCTTGGACAACTGCTCTTGCATTTCGCTATTAGGTAGCAGACAGCTGGGTGAGCCATCTGGGGTCAGCTTAGCATCTCGTTTTCCACAGAGTGTATGTTGTTGCTCAGCTGCATAATCATTTAAGGCCCATTGTAATGGCATTCTAACCAGATTAGTCATTTCTGCGATCCAAAGATGGCTTCAGAAATGTGACCTATATTTCACATTTACTGACTCTTGTCATGTTTTTGCATTTAACTCAATGCCACAGGTTTTTTGCATGTTGTATACACACTATCCTACCTAGAATTGTGGAACTTGTTGAAGGAATGCATCTTGATAAACACTGCATCCTCATTGCAAAAGTAGGTTATGATGTCCCATAGTTTATTTTGTTGTGAGTGTTTGACATTCAGTGTACAAAATGTCTTAGCTAGAGCCATGAAACTTAGTGATGGGATGCATTTTGATAAGTACTACACCCTCATTGCAAAACAATGTCACTGTGACCTGTATTTTATTTGATGCTTTAGTGACTGCTGAAATTCTGCATTTAAAGTTCACATCATGGATTATGTTCATGTTAGAACCATGCATCTCTGTTAGTACTACACCTTTGCAATGAATGTCTAGATGTAAATGATCTGCATTTTATGCCTCACTAACATAAGTCAAGTATTGGTGTTTAGCTCATAACCACATAGATTTTGTTTTTGTTTTTTTGCATCTTAAAACCTACACAGCTGACTCTTTCTGACTAGTGCAGTTGAAAGTAGGAGTAAATATGTTGTTTTCATTGGTAGAATATACATGTTCTGTGGTAAACTTTCTTTAGTAATGATTATACATTGTACTTATGAATGACTACATATTGTATATATTAATGATTATACATTGTATATAATAACAACATATACATTGTATATATTAATGATAAATACATTGTATATATTAATGACATTATATATTTTGACATATTACTCTCAGCAGGTTAAGTGTGTGTTGTATGTGTGAAAAGAATCAGTACTAGAAGAATGGACTGTGTTCATTCCACGTAAGGCTTCATTTCTTGTGGCTAATAAAAGTAATGACTGATGCATGAACTGTATTTGTAATAGTAGTGATACTGACTGTCATTTCAAGGTTACTCGTTGCTGTAGATTTGGGCATGAAAAGATTGAAGATCAAGATCATTGTGGCTGAAAGAATAAGAATGGTTTCTACAAAATGACAATAGTTGTACATTACAGACCTAGATCAAACGTTTTGGCTGCCTTGGACTTAGGATAGGGAGAAAAGAGGACATTATTACCATTGCAGCAACCTTGAAAATCTTGTTATTGCTTCTAGTCATATCAACATGGGGTTTTGAGTGACATCCTTGACACTATCTGTGGTTGGTTCTAATTGAAAAATTGCTTGCATGACCTGCCAAAATGGCCATTGCAGTTGCTATTGTGTATAGTCTTGTTACAGCTACTTTTCCTCAAGGTTTTGGTCCTATCAAAAAAAATTTTAAAAAGCGCTTGTTTGCAATTTGTAATTGTTTCGGTATATAAAATGACAAAATGATGCTTATCCAACCTCCAAAAGGCTGTCTTGATGGCCATCTTGAAAATCTCAATGAGGCTTCTTGCCCTGAACAGATGGCAATATTGGCATGGTGCTTTCAACAAATTACTTTAGCAGTTGCTAGCTAGTTCTGAATGAAAGTGATGATCATCTGTCCAACAACATGGCACCATTGTGGCAAGCTTAAAATTCTTATCACTACTCCTCTTCTTGTCATGGGATCTGAATGAAGATGTTGCAGACCTGAGCACCAACATATTTGCACTTTTGAGAAAGCATTTAAAAACCAGACCTAACTGACCTTCACATCAAATCAGTGGTTGTTTCTTGCATTTTTGTATTTCGTCGAGCTTATGACCAGTGACTTGTACAGGGGAATTTTGACCAGACTTTCTATTTGTAGTAACAGTCACATGGGTCATGCATAATACACATTTACTCATTTTAAATTAAATATAAACTGTTCTTTTTAAATTCAACACTAGTTTTCTTTAAACAAAGTTTGTTCAGTCCTGATTATTCAATTCTTAGCACCTCAACTGTCATCAAGAAACTTCCAGATGAAAATTATCAATCTCTGTGGTCTTTTACAATGGTGGCCATGTACGTAACTTGGGTCAAGTAAAGAGCACATCGAGTGGAATCGTCACAATATAGGGTAGTATGAATTTGTTTATCAGTATGCGTAGCTTTCATTGTGACATCACAGCATGCAAAATTCAATCCGGATTGTACTGGATCACACCTTTAGGTTCATTTCGTCCAAAAATGTCTGCGTACTTTAACATTGAATTTGCCATAGGCAATTCTCAGCACATCTAAATAATGACATTGCAAAGTAATGTGGATGTAATTATCCAAACGAAGTGAATACTTGCCACTTAATGGTATGTAGAATCAAATTCAAAAAATTGTCACCCATGACTGAAATAGTCTGTGTTGAATGCGTGCATGACCTGTGTGACTTTCACTATAGTTGTATTCCAGTAGGATACTGATTGCAATGTCAAATGACTCAACTGAGGTTTTAAACTAACTTGTTAACTTGATAAGACAGACAAATATGAATAGATTTTTGTTATCAATGTCAGTTTGTGGATATATCTGAAAAATTCCTCTAATGATGCCACGTAACTTAGTTTTTTTCCTCTCAAAAAAATTAATCTTATAGATTTAATCAAACTTTGCATGTGGTTATATCTTGTCATTGTATGAGAGCAGTTCAGTGATGTTTGAGTATATGTTGACACAGAGACAAATTCATAAAAAGAATTGTTTATCCAGGTTAACAGGTTCAAGATCAAAACTGAATTTTCCCTATAAAACCAAATTGAGGCTTTGGAAAAGTGATTTCATTGGCTGATGAGAAGAAGTAATGTAATACATAATGATGACATCATGTTTTGCATAAGGATGGACAGTTTCAGTTGCTGATTGAGTCATGCCTCATGCATTGGTCATCTGTTTACAACGTGATGTTTTATGATATCCTTTTAAGCCTAAAATATAATTTTGGAAAGAAGGACCACAGAAAGTATGTTGAGATAACTTCTGGGATAACAAGAACTTTCCTTTCTTTTTTTGCTGTACATAGTTTGACCAAAGCATCTTCTAACAATGATGAAAAAAAGCATTTAACTATATGGCAGAGTCCTCACAATACACTGGAATAGTCTGGTTGAACAAAGTTTACAAACGGTGTTTATTAATTATGAAATTTATGAATTAAATAAGTTTTCATGACATGCACATATAATATTATTCAGTAAGTTTTGCATGCAATGACCACAATATTATGACAGTATTTGTGATATGAATACATTGACTGTCACTTAACAATGTTGCAAGGTGACATGGTTGTGTGACATAGTGTGATATACAATTTTATGGATACTATATTATTACTGTAATAAATATAAACATGTGATTCTGTTTTCACTAAACTTTTCAAACCTTTCCCATTTTTAAAAAGGCCAAAAAGAAACACCAAATGAATTTAGAGTGGGACCACAAAGTTGTGGATGTCCTAGCAGATGGATACGATGTTCATTATGGAGCCAGATCCATCAAGTATGAGGTGATGCACCACTCATCTCTCTCTCTCTCTTTCTCTCTCTCTCTCTCTCTCTCTCTCTCTATATATGTAATCATGCTATGTAGATATCAGTTTTTCTTGTGTCGGATCAACAAGTTCCGCGTGGCATTTATTTTTTATATCACCTTTCTTCTTACTTCAGCCAGAGAGAACAAATAAATGTTCTTCTTTGAGGCTGACTTATGTTGAGAATAGATAGAAAAATTTGTTCCCTTCATATTGTCATTTTGGTGAAATTATCCAATAAAATCATAGATAACATAGTAAAGTGACTGTAAGTACATTCAAACGCCTTGGACATTATGCCTTTGCCTATAATATGTCATGACATGACACATGACATCAGGAGGTGTTATTACATGTGCATACTGCTGTACTGTGAAATGCTGTTAACCCCATAAGCACATAGAAGGAATGTTATAAGTAAGATATATTTTCTTTATTAGTAATATATATTTTCTTTATAAGGAATATATATTTTCTGTTTTACTGCTCATTGATATTGCCAGCAAAAACATTGTAGTCAGATTCTCATCCATTCTGGATCATATCCCCATTTCAATCTCAAACTATATTTACCTAACACAATCACAGCTTAATTCAGAATTATTTAATTTCCTTACAAATATCAAACAATACCATGCACCGTTCAAGCACACTTGTGCAGTTTGGAAATTGTAGTTGTCAGCAATGTTAAATCGATGTTATTTTTGGGAAATAGAGGAACCTGATGTACAAGATGAGCTGTGTGGCACTGACTCTTATTGCAGCTATTAAAATTATCACTGCCACAATGGCTACAATTAAATAAAACCACAATGACAAAATGACAAAATTTTTGGATTATAAAAATGTCTAGATGTTTTATCCTTTTTTATAATCCAAACATTCCACAATAATGCAGTATTAATAAAAGTAGCATTGTCTTATAATATTTTTAATTTATATTTTACTAGCAGGAGAACTTAAACCATTACTTACTCTTTTTTGATTCTGACAAACCTCCTCTGCTTTTTATGAATACATCCTTCCATGGAGTGGAGAATAGTCAATAAGACACTGTCTAATTGTGCATCTTGTATGCCCATGCACCGAACCAGCATCTTTTTTCAAGGATTCCATGTTAACAGACATGTCTTGAATTTGTAACTAGAGGAAACTTGATTGTTACTATGGGACCCTGGACCAAAAGTAGAGGTGATGCTGCAGCTCATGTACCTCTGTGACTGCCTTGTTAGGTGGCTTCAGCCAGGAAGGCTGGAGGCATAGCATCATCTATACCAGCCAGGAAAGACAATCTGCCTCATCTTCCCATTGGAACTTCTAATACACAGAGAGACCCTACTCACCACAATAAAATACAGGCAGTTTGGGTGTGCTCTTTTGCCACTTCAGCCCCAGAGAGACATAATGATTTCAAGCCACTGTCTTGTTTGGAGTGCTCTAGACAATGATGAGTGATTTTGATGTTGAAGCAGTTCCCTTGACACTTCCTATTAAGCCCACTAGTTCCTCTAAGTTGGATGAGGAGGAGGAGATCCAATTCATTGATAATTCATTTATTGCCTCTTACCCATGAACATTGTGCCCTATACCATCAGGTGCACAATCCAAGAAGATTCTTTCCATTTGGGAAACGATCTCAGACTCAAACACAAGCAGATCTCTTGCTTCTCTCTTATTCCTCCATGACTGAGGAAATCTTTCAGAGGTTCTCTATACATTGCTCAGCAACACAGAGGGTGGTCTATTCCTCCCTCTACTTTGGGACCTATCATGTCTTTTTCAAGCTCCTAGTTGCATCCCCCAAAGCGATCTATTAATTTAAAAACCTCCCCAATTCAGTGCTTGTTTCAAGTGGGTATCTCAGTTGGAGCCTAGGCATGCCTTCCCACAAAGACAAATGAAGCTATTGTACAGAACGTCAAGCTGTTTGCTTCTCATGCTGACGTCTTCTCAGCTTTGTCATTCTATATGCTGAAGGATGCCTCTCTGAATCCTGCCAATGTGCATCATGTGATGGAAGCTGGGGCCACAACCACCTGGCATGTATTTTGTTTCAGTGGCGTTATCAGTGAAACTTCTGCACATCTGCCATGATGTTGCATGGAACTCTTCAAAGGTTTTAGTTAACTATAGTTAAGACCTCAAGGCTGCTCCTTTGATAGTCTAAACCATTTCAGGAGGACTCATTCTTACCATGGCTTTCAAGGATCCGAAAGATCATCAGTACAGATCCTTTACAGAACAGGTGCAGCCTCAATTTAATCCATCTTGACCATCAGGATCAAGGTGCACTTTGCCAAAGAACCCAAAAGGAGCAAGTTCTCAAACTCTTCACCCTTTGCAATTGAAGTTGATGGGGAGGACCACCCTAGGGACTCAAACCCTTTCATGCCATCCATTTATCTCCCAAACTTCACCGTAGATGTGTATATGGGCCTCTTTTCAGAGGCTCAGTCAAGCATCACAGATGATAGGTGGGTCCTATAAATTGTGAGTGAGGGTTACCATCTACAGTTTTGGGAACAACTGACTTGTCACCCCATGTTTTTTCATCAGTCCAGTCTGGTGAAATGAAAAGAAGAGGTGCACGCCCTTTTACAGATTTAAGGGGCAGTTGAGAGTATTTTGAAAAATCAATCTCCCATGTTCTACTCCTGGTCAGGATGAAAAGCAGATCTCCGCCCATTAATAATAATAATGAGGACTTTGTATTGCGCCTAATCTTTAGAAGCTCTAAGCACTTTACAACATTTGACAACACTTAAAAAACATATATAATGATATGATTACAAAAATAAAAACAAACACCACGAAATTAGAAAACAGAAAACATGCTGTAAATATTTAAGGTAAGGAAACATTATTAGGTCTTTAAGTCTGTTCTTGCAGTTGAAATAGGTGAGTTTTAAGAGCGTTCTTTAATGAGATCACTGTGTCTTTTTGTCTAAGTGCAGTGGGCAATTTGTTCCACGTTGCTGGGCCCTGGATTACAAAAGAGCGTTGTCCATATGATTTCATTTTCATAGTGGGAATAATGAGAATACGAGTGTCAGAAGAGGAGCGTAAGTATCTTGCAGGTGTGTACACATGGGTGAGGTCAAATAGGTATGTTGGACTGGAGCCCATCATTAAACCAGTTTCATCTGGAAAAACCTTTCAAATGGAGACCACATTTTCAATCTGGAATGCGACATGTCTGTCAGATTTAGTGGTGACCTCAGGATGCTTACTTGTATTTCCTGAAATTTCATCTGCATCACAAATACCTCCAGTTTGTGCTTAAACCAGGAAGCTTTCCAATTCCATATTCTGCCATTCAGAATCACTTCCACATCCAGATTATTCACCTGAGTCATGGGAGTCGTTGTGGAAAATCCCAGATCACTGGTAATTCTGATTCTTCTGTATTTTAATGACTGGTTGACCCACACTGTTCAGGTAGAGTCCCTCCATCAGATCTGTAGTAACTCTGCTGGGTCTTTTCCTGAACCTCAGAGTGTCAGAGCTCATTCCATTTCAGGACTTCATTTATGTTGGGATGAACTTAGTCTGGGCTCCATGGTACCAGATAGAACAAATCCTGACACTTCTAGAGGCACTATGTGCAAAGACATCATTATCAGCTTACTTTTACTTATCCCTGTTGGGAGCTTTGAACATCACAGTAGGTCTGGTTCCTTATGCAGAAGGTGGCAACCACACAGATTCTCTATGAGCTCTGGTTCCACTGGCATCAGATTTTCATCAAAAAATTTTCATTGATGGATGAATCAAGGTAGAATCCTGACTGGGGTCCCCATGCATGCATCTGACCCCAACTCCTATCTATTTGCCAGTGTGTCAGATTCTGGATGGGGTACTCATTTAGAACCAGAGCTTAATCCTCGAGGGTGATTGGATTCTGGTTGAATCATCCCTCCACATCAACAATCAAGAAATGAAGGCCATTTTTCTTGTTTTATAAGGGTGCATCATGCATTGGCAAAGTAAGGGGTTGATATGACATGGTCTCCTCCACAACACATCTATTACAGCATTTCTCTGATGTCAAAGAGGCACACATGCTCCTTTCCTTTGCATGGAGGTTTTGGAACCTCTTCTGCTGGTCAGTCTCAGAGAATATGACCCTCAGAGTTTGCCACATTCCACGAAAAAAAGATTCTATTTTCAGACGGCATGTCCAGGACAGGCAAAACAGTCCTTATGGACTCTACACCACTCGTACATAACAGAGTCGCATTTTAAACTGGGAGAAGCCTTTGGTGGATGTGTTTGCAACCAGGTTCAACAACAATGGACACATTCAGCTCCTAGTGGGACCATCTGCTAATGTAAGCCTTCCCACCAATCCAACTGCTACCCTAGGTTCTACAAAAGTCAGAACTTTCACTGGTCATATCATTCTCTTAGTCCCACTGTGGGCCTCAACAATCATGGTTAATTGATCTTCTAGACATGTTGAGAGATCAACCCAGATCTCTACCACAGAGGAGGTATCTTCTGTTGCAACCCAGCGGCTTCCTCCTCTACAACAGCCCTCACATTTTCAAGCAATGTATATGCAAGAACAAGTTTTCAGGCTGGGTTGCCAGTTGCATTGTTTAGGCCATTTCTTTTCAAAAGATGTTCAGTATGAACTACCAGGGGCTTTTGATTTGCCATTTTTATCACACTTGAATTCTCACAGGGCATGGCAATTGCTTCAGGTTCACACATTGCTAATCTCATTAAGTATTTTGAGCTGCAAAAACCTGTCTCACACTCTCTTATGCCCAGATGGAAGAATCTCTCTTATGTTTTCTAGTTCTTAGCGAAAACCCATATGAACCTGAGTGTAGCTTCCTGCCAGGACCTCACACTCCTGTTACTACACTATGTATCTGTCTCAGTGTATCCAAATGGAAAAGGAAGAGTAGGAAAAATCTTTCCCTTCCTCTTAAGAGCTCTGTTAATATTGCAGCCTCCACCATGTCACAGTAGATTGTCACTACCAAGAAAAGAGCTTGTCAATCCTTTACTGATAGAGACCTTTCTTTCATAAAACTTGAAGTCCATGAGGTTCAAGCCATTGCTGTCTCATGAACCTATTTAATTAATTAATACCCACCTGTCCAATTCACCTATGCAGTAGTTATGGGTTATATATTACTGCTATTAAACTGTAGTTGGGGGTGGCATAGGGTAAACTTAATTTTAATTATGTAATATTTACCTGTCGTTATTGCTGAATGCCATCCTTGCTTCCCACTCCAATATCCTGGTATAATTGTTGTCTGTGAAGAGATAACTGTTCTGCACATGGTCATGCAAGGTGCATGAGTGGAACTTAACGAAAATATTACAATCATCATCTGAAGATGTACATTTGACAAATAACTGTCCTCCCACAATGTTTAATTAGAGTTATTGCTCTTTATGTCTTGTAGCTGAGTGGAGTTTATGACTGAATCTTGTGAGCACAACTGGTCCAGCAATCTTTTTTATGGATTGCTGTGACACTTGGTACATATGACAGACATGATCTAAACATATGCATGCTGACAATTTTTTATGATCTGGCAATTTTTGTGTTATTACCCTTTTCGACTTAGATGGATGCAATATGTGATAAATTTTTTGTGATATTACCCTTTTTTACTTAGAGGAATGCAGTATGCGATAAAATTTTTGTATTATTACCCTTTTGTACTTAGATGGATGGTGTATGTGATAAAATGTTTGTGTTAGTACCCATTTATACTTAGATGGATGCAGTATGTGATAAAATTTTTGTCTTATTACCCTTTATGACTTAATGGATGCAGTATGTGATAAAATTGTCAGTAGATTGCTGTTTAAGGCCGTCATCAGCAGATATGCATGTTGGCCAGTCATTGTATTCACACTGTTTTTGGAAGAGTTATGCACTTTTTGTTTTCCTACAAACTCCTCTCCATCATAGGGTTAGAGTTGGGATGCGAAATAGGCTGAGTTATAGTTTTTAGGTGAGAAAATCACTCACCATTGCTCAGGGCCTAAAAAAATGCCAGCATCTCTTTTGTTGTGGCTTGAACCCACAAACATACCATTAGGGCTTTAGGGATGATCTTTATCACACAGATCTCTATTCCACTTAGCCAACAGTGGTTACACCTTACAGGGCAAAATGTATGAATTGTGTATATGGCAACAGGTGCTGCAATAGAGTCTGTGCATTTTATATTCATCTTTCTTTGCTTCAGGTGGAGCGGAGAGTGGTGTCGCAGCTTGCTATGGCCCATGAGAGACAGCTGATTGATAAGGGCTGCACAGTTAAACTGACAGTGGCACATGGTGAAGAGATGACCAAATCAAACAAGGCAGAAGACAATTCTAAACATATGCCGGCTATCAAGCTTCAGCTTGTCAGGAAAGGGACTTTAAGAAATGAATATATTGACATTAATCTTGATAAGGTAGACAATCCATTTTCAATGGGATTTAATTGAAATCTGTGCAGTTTCATTGCATTTGTATCTTTAATCAGACTCCATGAGAATGTGCATGAAAAATGTCTTTTAACTTTTAATGGTTAGCCCATAAAAGTCTCCAGATACCTTAGACATTAGGTTTATACATAAACTGTTTTTCTTATCCTCTATATGTTTACAGTAAACAGCACCAAAATGTCCAGTGCAGTCACATTATGTTTCTGTTTTCAAACTTATTTATTGCTCTTTGACCATAATTTAGATTCCCTGTGTTGTGTGAAAAAAAAGATCTAGGTGATTTGTGACATTCAATGCATATTCCATATACATTTTACAAGAGGTTGGAAGAACAAATATGTTTTATTGTAAGATCCAATTTTCTGCTCTTGCAAGGGTGTTGCACTTTGCCAAGAGACATCCACACACAAAGATCTATGGCTGTGAAGGTAACTATGGTATGTTTGAGAAACTGGCCTCAAAACCTTCACAAGTCATTAAAGTGTATAAAAAATTCTAATAACCTAATTTTAGGCGTTGATTTATTTCCCATGATGCATTTGCATAACAAATTGCATGACTCCACAGGCAAGAGTGCCCGAAATACTGACCTCGATGCAGACGTTGTAACAGACAGATGAGGGTAATACTGTATGCTGTCCCCATGGTCAAGAGCAGGGCATAAAAATCATTGGAAAAACTCACATAAAAATTCATCTGATTTTCTGCCATCTTTGGCATATTCTTTCAAAAGTCTTTCTTCCAGTCTAAATTGCCAATAATTTGCCATTTGATCTAAGGATAGAGAATTAAGCACCACTGACCATAGTTTTAATACTTCTGCCATAAGTCACAGTGTGCTGTGTTCAAATTTTGTCAGTCCACCTATTAATTTCATTTTCACACAGTAACTTGAGTTGTTTATCATCTACAGTTCCCAGACAATGTAGATATATTGCACATTGCACTTCGGGGGGGGGGGTAAGGAAATTTTTTTTTATAGATTTCAGATGCAAAAGCTCAAAAAGGTCAAAACTACTGCGACCTAATGGGTAGCTGCACTTGGATTAAGGAAGAACCCTATTGATTTTGGGATCAAAACATCAAGGTCGCTTACTGACAGAAGAAATATGGTTTCCACAAAATAATAGTAATTGAGTTCTCCACCATCTACATTTACCAAACTTTTGGATGGCTTGCACATGGCGTTATGAAGAACCGCATCAAGTTTGGGCTCCAAAAATCAAGGTCACTCTGACAAAGAAGAAATGCAACAGCTTGAGTTCTCCACATTTTACAGTTAACAGACCTTGTGAATGGTATACACATGGGAAAAGGAAGCAGGTATCACATCATGTCACACGAAAAACATGATTTTTTAAAATTCCCAAACCCTCCATCATGACTGTGTTGATAAAAATATGATTTGCAGTAAGTCTGTAAAAAATGAAGAGAAGGAAACCTTTGTTATTATTGCAATGAGTGCCTATATCCTGTGAAATAGTAGACATGGTTTGGATAGATTCATGCTTAATGTTGATGGAAAACTCCACTGGACAGTTTATAGAGTTAATTGTCATTGAAGCGATTATACAATAAAGGTGGTCAGTGATAAACAACCATGATTTCACTATTTACTTAATTGATGGACAATAGCCAGGGTGATTTTGTGTTTGATAGTTCTTTCAGCATTGCTATGGTAGAGCCCATTTGGCTAATTTGCATAGGTAAAGTGGAGCCCATTTGGCTAATTTGCATAGGTAAAGTGGAGCCAATTTGGCCGATTTGCAAAAGTGAAGTATGCAAGTGAACAACCCAATACATTTGATGTTAGGTATATCAAAGACAAGCATTGAAAGAACTGATTGTTATGCTTCATTGCCTTGAATGAGAATGTTTAAGCTATTTATTTATAACTATTTCATGAACAGCAGCAAAGTTTCTTCGAATTCATATTTTGCTCCATATATAAAATGCAAAGTGTGATTTGGGTATTTTTATAGTTAATATGATTCAGTTAGGAGCAGTATGACTAAATCTATCAACAAAGTAATACCACCTTGCAGTGGGGCAGATGCAGAAATATCATTTTCAGTGCTGAGAAAAATTCAGCAAGATCTTTGGGGAAGTTTCAACAACAGTATCATCCAGTGTTAAATGAGTACAAAAGTGAAGAGTAATGACATTTGTGTCACCTTCAAACCCTCCAATGAACTAATGAGAGTAGCAAAGTATCATTAATACTGTATTCCACTGTCCTTTGGACGTTATAGGCAGAATTTTGTGTACTTTTATTCACTGTCAGTGTGGTTGTATGTGTACATGTGATATACAACTGTGATGACCATATTAAATATGCAAGCTTATTTAGGTTTGAAAATGTATTAAATGCTTCAAAGAAAACAGAATATTTATTTTCTTTCTCTCAGAAATGAATTTCCAGTCAGTTATATAGGCATAAATAAGTAAATAACTTATTCTCAATTTTACCACATCACTTATTTGAGACATGCACAGTCTCTCTCTCCCCAGACCACACAACACTGAGTCTTAAAAACAGCAACACTGCCTGGAGGTTGTTGGGTATAAAGAACCCTATTGATGTGAAAATCATATGGCCAAAGATCAAGATCACTGTGACTGAAAGAATAAAAATTACTAATCTGACAAAGTCAATTCTTATACGGGACACAAACTCTTGTCATGATACATAATACATACCAAGTTTAGACACAAAACTCTTGTCATGATACATAATACATACCAAGTTTGGACACCAACTCTTGTCATGATACATAATGCATACCAAGTTTGGACATAAACTCGTCATGATACATAATATATTCCAAGTTTGGACACAAACTCTTGTAGTGATGTATAATGCATACCAAGTTTCATAAAAATATCTCGGACAGTTCTGGAGATGTTCAATAATCACATAATCCACAAAAGAGATATACCTTTTATAGTTCATGGTAATTTCCTTTATACATGTTTACTACAGTTGTGCAGAACTGTATTGTAGTAACCAAAAATTGTAAGAATAAAGAGTGCAGTCCAATCCACACAAGACAGGTACTTTTCATGGTAATACGTTTCTTTATGTGTTTACTGTAGGTTTGTAGAATTTTGTTATAGTAACCACAATTTGGAAGAACAGAGATGAAATGGTGCTGCACAGTCAGTGGTTTTTACATTTGCTGATGGAAAGACTTTACATCAGACTACGGTATGTTTTCTTGATTATTAACTAAGTTAATGTGTAGACATACAGTAGCTTGTGAATCAAATCATTGACAACACTGCTGACAGGTACCAGCTGTTAGACTGGAACAGCCTGTTCTATTACTTCCATCAACTTAATTCTCAGACCTCAGATGAGGTAGAAGGATTAAGCCAATGACAGTACAAGAAGGGAACAACCTGCTGGGGAATGCATGCGCTAAGTGGTTACCATATATTCTTGCTTATAATTTTAGTTACACTCCAAAGAAAGACCCTTATCTGCTGTAGCATAATGCATTTGTTTGTTCTACTAATTACTCCTAACAGACTGCACAGATCAAGATCTGCAATCACATTATGTAATGGCACATCTGGGTCTGTGCAGTTTGAAGTTGGACTCGACTTATAAGCGAGTACATATGGTAGTTTATTTTATAAGCAGTTTTGTAAGTGAATGTAGCCTGAAAACAATACAAGTTTGCAAAGAGGCAGCTGAGTTGAAAAGCAATGCAAATCAAAGTAAGGTTTGTGCATGGTTTTAAAAATATTGATATTTTGTATGTGATTTATGTTGAAGATACTAGTAGCAACATCATGGAAAACCTCCTTTGCATAATATGTAACAAGTTAGTTTAGTTGGCCATGGAGTGAAAAAATTCCTGTTATTTTTGTTCCCATAATTTTAAATATTTCAGGCAGGATATTAAAGAACAATTTTATAGAAAATTTTGAAAATTTTAACAGCTGACAAATTACATGGTTGACTTGTCTGTATAGAAATGCTTTAGAAATTGGATGTGAAGCAAATTAGTAGATATATTCAACATCTGTATTTATAAGTTCTGTTGTACATGCAGCTGTTGAAGATTCAAAACCTGATGCCAACCTTGTTATCCTTATTATTGGTATCATTCATTGACTCTCAGGCGAACTTATTAATAATAATGAAATTCAGATGTTGAATTGTAAAAATACTCGATGATGTTATAATTTAGACTGGGACTAGTTTATAAAAACAACTTTAAAGACCAAGGCGGAGAATTTACTCAAAACTCTGACATCAGTTTTCTCAGTCTGTTCATGATACAGTACTTGCATGAGATATTTTGCATTGGTTAGTTCTCTCCCTTAAAACATTTCTCTTGAACTTGACATTTTTCTACATTCATGGAACTACGATTTTCAACAATTTATTCTTTTGGAAAAGAGTCTGAATCTTTTACTTGAAAAGTTTGATGAATTTACGGCCTAATGTGTGATAGTAAACAATAAAGAGATCAGATACAGCTTGACGAATTCAAGGCCTGATGTGTGATAGTAAACAATAAAGAGATAAGATACATCTTGATGAATTCAAGGCCTGATGTGTGATAGTAAACAATAAAGAGATCAGATACAGCTTGATGAATTCAAGGCCTGATGTGTGATAGTAAACAATAAAGAGATCAGATACATCTTGATGAATTCAAGGCCTGATGTGTGATAGTAAACAATAAAGAGATCAGATACAGCTTTATGAATTCAAGGCCTGATGTGTGATAGTAAACAATAAAGAGATCAGATACATCTTGATGAATTCAAGGCCTGATGTGTGATAGTAAACAATAAAGAGATCAGATACATCTTGATGAATTCAAGGCCTGATGTGTGATAGTAAACAATAAAGAGATCAGATACAGCTTGATGAATTCAAGGCCTGATGTGTGATAGTAAACAATAAAGAGATCAGATACAGCTTTATGAATTCAAGGCCTGATGTGTGATAGTAAACAATAAAGAGATCAGATACAGCTTTATGAATTCAAGGCCTGATGTGTGAAAGTAAACAATAAAGAGATCAGATACATCTTGATGAATTCAAGGCCTGATGTGTGATAGTAAACAATAAAGAGATCAGATACAGCTTTATGAATTCAAGGCCTGATGTGTGATAGTAAACAATAAAGAGATCAGATACAGCTTGACAAATTCAAGGCCCAATTTGTGATACTGATAATAATGTAGAGTTGATACAGTGTACAGTGTATCATTGTTACTCTTACTTAATCAGTTTTTACATACATTATGTACCAGATACAATATGTACTAGATACATTATGTACTAGATACATTATGTAATAGATACTTCCAAAAAGGAGTTTCTGAGCACAAAATAAACCTGTACATGTGATTCTGATGTTTGAGTTTGGCTGACATTACTGCTAAATATCAAACTTTAACCAGGGGAGGGGGCAGTGCTTGACATTAGCATCAAAGTGTGTGTGTGTGTGTATATACATATATATATATATATATCAGATTAGTGATATTGATATGAGGTTTCTAATGATATCTAGTTGGTACTGAATAATGTAGTGCCCCATGGACATCCAATATGGTCACCATACTTAATCAAGTGAGTAAACCACAAATTTCAAGTTTACAGTATTTATATCAATTTTTTTAACTACTGAATATAAAAAAAAGTAAGACTGCATACTCTGGTCGGGGAGTTACATGAATACGGCACTAGACCTCATGTTTTTAATGGACACTTAAGTATTGAATGTTCCAGCACTTTAGCAGCAGGGAGGGTGAACCCTACAACTTTTTCCGAGGGTCCATGAGCAAAAATAAAGGTTCCTACAAAGGGCGAAAATAAGGTCAATAACACTAAACCGAATCCGCTAACCAAACATATTTCAACAACAAAAATCGATGGGGTTAGTTTGATTTTGTTACTCGTTTGTTGATATATTTTTTTCAGATTTTAGGCGTGTTTTGTTTGCGTCTCACACTAATTTTTTTGTCAGCCCACCCCCCTGCTGCTGTGGTTTTTATCCAAATATTGTATCAAGTCCATTACGATATCTTGACCTCGGATCATGCAAGTTTATTGTGATAAAACCAAACGGAGTTACTTGCACGTGTGCAAAGAAATTTTTAAATTTATTCATGTCCATGTACCCTGAACACCAAGTATAATAAATATTTTGCAGCGTATGATTATCAACTCCGTTAAATACAACTAAAATATTACAGTTATCTCTGATCACTTTTGGAATTTGCGTATAACGCTGGGTAACATAAATCACGTCTGTGTTTTTATGCCTGCCTCTGGAAAATATCCTAGCTGGATTTGATTGTTTGTCCAGCATGACATCATCGTACACTACTAAATTGTTAATACTTACATCAAGATCATCTACAGATGGTGCTTCATCAATATCAGTTATAAAGTCAATAACGTCACTGTCTTCATTTAACAATTTTGCATTTTCATTAAAATCTTTAAGTACTTCATAGCATCGCTGATCATCTACAGATGGTGCTACTAAATTCAATTTATCCCACTTCAGCCATCTCATTATCAGATTAAGCAATAATTGCATCTTCCCACTTCCAGATGGACCTATTATTATCATTCTGATAGAATTCGGTAGCGCTGGGTGATGCTTGACTGGTTCTTGTTTTCGTGTCGCTGAAAAGTCAATTATATCCATATGATAAATGATATGAATCTATATTGTGTTCGATGCAGGGCAACCACGTCCACCACTGGATTAACAACAATAATAACAAAAAATAAAAAACGCGCACTGACAGGTAAGTGTGAAAAGTGTGTTACAAAAAAATATAAATTTATTTCAAGTACAAAGACAGGAGGTGATATTACTGCTTCGTTGGGAAAGTTACCAGGGGCTCCGTGGGCGAAGTATCCCGGGGAAAAACACTTACCAGGATACAATTATTGTGGTCCTGGAACTCAACTTGATATTCGACTTGATGATCAAGATCAACCGCGACCTGGAGAGTATCCAATAAACAGGATTGATCAAGCGTGTCACGTTCATGATGTTGCGTAAAACAGTAAAGATTTACAACAACGGCATCTTGCAGATGTGAAACTGATTCATGCATTAAATTCTATACCTGATAAATCTCTCAGAGAAAAACTCACTAGTTTTCTAGTAAAAACTGCTATGAAAGGTAAAATAATACTAGGGGCTGGGTAATTAATTATATGATTATTATAATGGAATCCATTTATTATTCCCCGAGAGGATATTGGAAGGGCAGAGCAGCTATTAGTAAACTCGCTGAAGCAGCAAAAGTCTCACGTGCTGTTGCTGCAGCGTGGTTAGCACGACAGGCAATATGGCAAATATATCTACGTCCACCTAAAAAAATTCAGTACGCGTATTTTGATGTCAGCGTCCCCAATGAAGTTCATCAAGCGGATATTTTGCTTTTACCACACGATGCTATTAAAACACGTGGACGTCAATCACGTACATATAAATACGCGTTAACTGTCGTTGACGTTGCAAGTAGATATAAAGAAGTGGAGCCGCTATCAACAAAAACATCTGAAGTTGCATCTGCGTTTGAACGAATTTATCAACGAGGACCATTACGATGGCCACAGTTGCTACAAGTTGATCCTGGCAAAGAATTTCTTGGTACAGTATCATCGCTGATGAAAAAACATAATGTCAAAGTCAGACAAGGACACACTACAATTCATCGTGATCAGGCAATAGTTGAACGATTTAATCGAACACTCGCTGAACGGTTATTTGGATACCAGTATGCGAAGGAAATAATTCATACAGATACAAGATCTCGTGAATGGGTTGCAAGATTACCAAGTGTGATAGCTGCGTTAAATAATGAGATTACTCGTGCAACTTCTATGAAACCTGTTAATGCAATTACAAGGAAACATATACCCCGTAGCGATGGTTACGGACAACGACGTGACTTTTCAAAACAACCAGTGTTAGGTAATGTGACTGTGAGGTATTTATATGAACCTGGTGAACTTGAAGAGGTAAAAAAAAAGAGCAACTGATCCTATCTGGAGTGTGACCACACATAAAATTTCTAGCGTGGTTAGATCCACTGGTAGACCCGCCATCTACAGACTGGATTCAAATGCTCCTCAACGTGGATTTGTACGTGAACAATTACAAGTAATTCCTGAGGACACACAATTACTACCGCGTTCACTTTTGTAATTTTTGTCTGAATTTGATAACTGATCGGTACATTTCATAATAAATATAATAAAATGTACTGATCCGTTATCAAATTCAGACAATTTTATATGGATTCAGTATCATGATCAAGCATACTAAACCACCGAGTTTATTTTTGTAAACTAGCACCCCTACGTCGATTACATTCAAGACAGGTCAGCATTACATTTTCGCGTGTGTGACCAAGATCACTATTAATTCTGTCTACGGTGAACTGTCTTGGATTATTACTCGAATATTCCCATAGCATATTACAGTTACAACTTGCACAATGATTATTCTGTCGTCGTTTTAGTGTCATAATTAATTTAGTATCAATATCAAAATCGCGATTATTTTTTTTTTGTTGTCACATTGCTTATAACCAAATAGTTTTTTTCTTATTACACCAACAACTTCGTTGTTGTCGCTAGCAGTTTGATTATTATTCACAATAACCTTGTGTAGTTGAGATATTCTTCTGACTCGAGACACTGCGAGATAAACTAAATTTGACCACTCGATTCTGTCATCAACAATCCAGATATTTGTATCAGTAATAGTTAGTCCTTGTGACGAGTGAATAGTTATGGCATATCCCAATTTCCACAGTGAGTTATTCATACTCAATGCGTTTTCAACAACATCAATATCAACCAGAACAATATCATTCAATACAAGATTTTGTTTCTGGACACTTTCGGTGTCTCGTCCTGGAATTTCAACTTCAATATTCTGTCGTTCAGTATCCGCTGGGCGATAACATAATGGTACAGGTAACGTTGGAAATCTTTCCTTGTGTAACAGAAATAATTTCTCTTGCAATTCATCACGAACTATTCTTCTACTCGCAATTATCAAATCATTTGGTCTCCATAAATTCCAAAAATCGTTCACAGGAGTTTCTGGAATTATTTCACGCATTATCTCACATTGTATTTTATCTGGCTGTAGTCTGATTAATCTTTTAAATTCTTTCAGAGGTTCATCAATAGCTCTATGATCATCATTTATTTCTTCATAATAATCCACAAACGTTTTTAACCACTCGTGCGGAGATTGACCGACAAAAGGTGGTGGTTGGCCATGATCGCCACACATAATCACAGCAGTATTTTTTGTCAGTAACCAATCAAGAAATATTTTTAATGTTTCCAGTGATACTGTACAAATCTCATCCCAGATAATGATTTTGGGAATATATTTCTCACCCATTCGCTCAGGTGTCCACGTATCTCCGCACCATCTGAAGAAACTATGGTATGTACATGATTTTACTCCTCGTTGTTTTATTTCTCTTGATAGTCTGTGTGTAGGTGTCAACACAATCATGTCCGAAGAACTCTGCCGAAATAATTCAATTAAATGCTATATTACAAGATCCAGGCTTTCCTGGAAAAAATAGAGAGATGCACAATGAATTACTTCGCATACAGTCTGACCTGAATATTGTACTTCAAAATCGGGAGCAGAACCTCCAGGTCCATTGAGATAAATGGTTTTATGTCTGGCTCAGGGATCAAATACAGATGGTGATGTTGATACTGGTATTTGATTGTCATTACCGTAATATATTTCCTCGATATTAACATCTGCTGATTCAGAATAGTCAAGTGTACTTTCTTGTTCTATTCGCCATGATCCCCATTCGCCGCTACCGAGTAACGGTTTTACCAAATCCACGTACGTGTTATTTATATAAAACGAATCCGTAGCAACTCTAACAGCGTAACAATGAAATCTATTTATCATCGATAATAAATTTATGGAAACGTAAGCGAGCATAGAAGATCTTAAATGAGTAAACTGCGGTGATTCACCATCGGTATAACTCACGATTGTACCTAGTTTGGTTCCGTCTGACAAATAAGCATTACTTCTGCTTATAAATGTTCCTTTGTTCGTTATATCAGTAATTATAAAATCTAACTCAGCATCATCCATAATTAATCTTGTACAATGTCTTTTATGATCATACAAACCAATGTCTTTTATGATCATACGAACCACCTTGAGTAAATTTACCAATTATTTTTCTACCGAGATCTTTTGCAACTTTATTTTCATAATCAATTTTATCCCAATCTTCATCTGGATCTGTCGGTGAATGTTTCTTTTGCTGTGGTAACCAAACTTGTTTCTGCGGATGATATAATAGCTTC